>ML250689.1:12136-74376 GCA_005239495.1 Nicotiana undulata
TAGAGGAAGGAAGTTGAGTTACATTCGAACTCATTGACACAAGCAGAATTGAACTCAACAACTGACTCTATAAATATTCAAAGGATTACTGCTGAAATTGGCGAATGCACAAAGATCAAATTGAATCAAGTTCTGAAAGCAAAAATTCCCAGGATATTTGCAAGCAGAAGTACTGTGCAAAGGCTACAGTTCAACTAGAAGAAACAGTTCCATCGTCTAAGTGTTGAGTCTAGTTGATGCGTAGTAGGAGTTTTAATATTGTATCTTATCAGCTTTCTTAGAAGAAAATTGTAATAGGTACACATTGTTCAAGCTAGAGTTAACTTGAAGCCTGTAGAAATTAGCTAGAGGCTAGTTGATACAAAGAGGATTAGAGTTAGTCCTAGGATTACAAAAGAGTTTATTTTGTATTCCGTTAGGATCAGTGGTTTTAGTGAAGTGTTTGAGCAAATCCTACTGAGGAGTAGGTCGTGTTTTTTTCACCTTTTGAGCCAGGTGTTTTCCACGTAAAAATCCCTATGTCTTTACTATTACTGCTTTATTATTCTGCAAACAGTAGTAAGTAGTATACTAAGAAGAATCAGGTTCTTCTTATTAGACATCACTCGAAAATTGGGTACTGCACCATTAACTTATAATATTGTGTAGTATTGAAGTCTAAAACATCAAGGTGTTTTACACAGGCCTCTGATCTCGCAATTGCGAGGCAGACAACCATGGGAAATATGACAATTTTATCGCATTTGCGAAGAGCCTGGGCCAGTGTGATTTTCGCAAATGCGAGGTTTCTCTTCGTAAATGCGAAGACTGGAAAGAAGACCAGAAGTCGCTAATGCGACATTTTTTTTTGCAAATGTGATGGCTGCAAAATTTTGAAGGGTTCGCACCTGATCGCAAATGCGATAACTGCAGCCTGTTAAGTGAGATTTTAGACGGGATTTTCACCCATTTTTCAATTCTTTTAAACCCTAAACCTCCATAGGCGATTTTTCAAAGACCCAAACTTCTCTAAATCATTGGTAAGTGATCTCTAACTAATTCCTTTCAATCCTTAACAAGTTTTAACAAGATTTCAACCTAGAATCTAGAGTTTTCATGGTAAAAAATTAAATTTTTGGGTAGAACTTAGGAATTTCAAAATTTGGGGAATTAGACCTCGAATTGTGGTCGGATTCCAAAACCATTTGTATATCCGAGCTCGGGGGAGAATTGGTAAACGAGTTTTGGTTCGAACCTCGAGTTTAGACCAAGCAGGCTTGGGGTCGATTTTTGTATTTTGATAAGAAAACGTAGGAAAACCATCATTTTTCATTAACATTAATACCTTTAGCAATGATTAATGATATTGAACAAATTGTGATTAGATTCGAACGGGTTAGAGGAAAATTCTAAAGGAAAAGCTGTGCTTGAGCCGGATATTCCTTGTGAAATCGAGGTAAGCGCTTGGGTTAACCTTGACTTGAGGGAATAGGGATTCCCAACTTAAATGCTATGTGAATTTGCATGTGTGTGGTGTATAGGTGAGGTGACGAGTATCTATGCACCACCAAACTATCTGTTGAACATGATCCTTCCCATGTTCCTAATTCTTTTTATTTCTGGCTCAATTGTTTTCATGATGTTGATGCCTCCATGTCTACTTGTTTTCGTCAACTTGTTGTTAAGTATTGTTTCAAGTATTTTGAAGTGTTAGTTGTTCCCTTGGCTTCATTGCGGTACATAAAAGATTTAGCTGGTTGATAGTGTTTTACGATAGATTCCGGTTGGTTTCATTGTGAAATGATAATTGATGAAGTTTATGAATAGTACAACTTTCTGTTTAGAATTGCTGAGACATAAATATTGTGAAAGGATTTGACCTAAATTGTGAAATCTATTTTTATAAATAAAGAGATGTGATTGTCTGGTGGGAGAGGGTTGCACTCCGCAACAAGGAGTGATAAGGGTGGACAGGTGGGATCGGGTTTCACGCCGCAACAGGAGAAATAAAAGTGATATATATAGGGAGGAGCAATAAGGGTAGACAAGTGGGAGCGGGTTTCACTTACGGTTATTTTAAAGTGAAATTTGGAAATTTACGTGAGGATTGGTTATAGCTGAGATCTGAAAAATTTAACCGAGTTGTTTATTAATGGTTGCAAGTTACTGTTTAATTAGTTTATTATTTCCTTCTTGCTTTATTATACACTGTTTACAGGTTATATTATAAATGCCCTGCTGTAGCCTCGTCACTACTTCGTCGAGGTTAGGCTCGGAACTTACCAGTACATGGGGTCGGTTGTACTGATAGTGCACTCTGCACTTCTTGTGCAGATCCAGGTTCCGGCCGGAGCTGAGTATTCGAGTAGTAGCTGAGCATTTGCACGGAGACACGAGGTGGATCTGCTGGCGTCTGCATATTCCTGGAGTCTTTGCTACACTATTTAGCTGTTGTTTTATTTCATTCGAAACAGACATATATATATTTTTTCTTTTAGCCCATTTATTTGTAGTACTCTTTAGTAGTTCATGAATTATGACTCCAGACCCTTGGTAGTTATACAATTAGTATTAGTTCGTGGTTCGTTTTATTATTTCAAATATTATTCATGAAGTCATTTATCTGAAAATATCAGATTTAATATTCATATTTATATTGTCCTATTATGTTTAAGTAAAATTTTAAAGGAAACAGTTAATTAATTTCTAACATTGGCTTGCCTAGCAAGTACGGTGTTAGGCGCCATCACCATCCCGAGGGTTGGAGAATTTGGGTCGTGAGAAGTTGGTATCAGAGCACTAGGTTGCCTAGGTATCATAATTCACGAACACGCTTAGTAGAATTTGAGGGATCGGTACAGAGACGTCTGTACTTATCTCTCAGAGGCTATAAAGTTAGGATAAAAAACTCACTTTATTTCTACTATGTCAATTCTTACTACCTTAAATAGTGATTGGATTCTTCAATTCTCTTGCAGATTGCGAGAACACGTGCTTCTTCTTCCACTGACCAACAATTCGGTCCTCCAGAAGTAGCTGCTCCTACTAGGGGCAGAGGCCGAGGCAGGGGCAGGACTCAGCCCATTGCTCAGACAGCAGCCCCAGCTGCGGAGCCCCGGATAGAGATTAATGAGGGGGTTCTAGCTCATACTGTTCCAACGGGACCAGCTCAGGTTCCAGCGGGGTTTATTGCTACCCTAGTGCTTCAGGATGCTTTGGTCCGATTAGTGGGCCTTATGGAGAGCATAGCCCAGACATGCACACTCCCCGTGGCAGCAACCGTATCTCAGGATGGAGGAGGAGTTAAAAATCCTACTACCCACACTCTTGATCAGACTACTCCTAAGATTCAGACCCCAGCGGCCAATCCAGTTGAGGTAATTCAGCCAGTTGCTGCAGCGCCGCTTGTTGATGGAGCAACTATGTCCTCAGATGCTTTGTGGAGACTGGACAGGTTCATTAAGCTTTTCCCTATTCATTTCAGTGGCGCTACTTCAGAGGATCCTCAGGAATATCTTGATAGCTGTCATGAGGTTCTTCGGAATATGGGTATCTTGGAGACCAATGGGGTCGACTTCGCCGCGTTTCAGATGACTGGTTCCGCCAAGAAATGATGGAGGGATTATTTGTTGACTAGACCAGTTGAATCACCTGCCTTGACTTGGGATTAGTTTTCACACCTCTTTTTGGAGAAGTTTTTGCATGTTACAACTAAAGAGGAGAAACGTCGTCAGATTGAGCGAGTTCAGCAGGGCAGCATGACTGTCACCCAGTATGAGAATCGCTTTGTGGATTTGGCACGGTATGCTATTTTCTTGTTACCCACAAAGAGAGAGAGAGGGTCGGGCTATTTATTGAGGGCCTTGATCAACCCATCAGGTTGTAGATGGCTAAGGAGATAGGGACCGAGATTTCTTTTCAAGATGCAACCAATGTGGCCAGGAGAGTAGAGGCGGTTCTCGGGATGGGAGGTCAGGGTCAGACAAGAGACCTCGCCATTCTGGTGGATACAGCGGTGCCTCATTTGGAGGCGGGGTTAATTTCAGCAGAGGCCAATCTTCCAAGACATTTCATTCTGCACTTCAGGCATCTCATGGTACTTCAGGTGGTCGTGGTTCTCATATGCCTCCTTCTGCTCAGCTAGTCTATAGTGCTCCATCATCTCCTATCAGAGCATCTCCTCTAAAAAATTATTATCGTGGTCAGTCGGCTCGTCAGGGTCAGCCTCTATATCATGAGGGATGTTTTTAGTGTGGTGAATATGGGCATATTCGGAGATCTTGTCCAAGGTATTCAGGTAATCAACACCAGTACCAGGGTTCTCGTGCCATAGTTTCGGCACAAGCTGTAGCACAACCTACCCAGCCAGCCAGGGGTAGGGGTCAGGTAGCCAGAGGTAGGGGTCAAGTCGCTAGAGGTGGTGGCCAGCCTGCTAGAGGTGGAGGTCCTCCTATCAGAGGTCCTCCTAGAGACGTGGTTTAGTGTGGCAGAGCCCAGCCCTGGTTATATACATTTCCAGCCATACCTGAGGTGGAGTGCTCCGATGTTGTTATCACATGTATCATTTCAGTTTATAATAGAGATGATTCAGTTTTGTTTGATTCGGGGTCTACTTATTCTTATGTGTCATCATATTTTGCCTCGTATTTGGTTGTGCCCCGTGATTCCTTGAGTGTCCCTATTTATGTGTCTACGCCGGTGAGGGATGCTATTGTGGTATGTCGTGTGTATCGTTCGTGCGTAGTAGTCATTGAGGGTCTTGAAACCAGTATGGATCTTTTGCTACTTGACATGGTTGATTTAGTTGTCATATTGGCCATGGATTGGTTGTCACCTTATTATGCCATTTTGGACTGTCACGCCAAGAGAGTTACTTTAACTTTGCCGGGGTTGCCTCGATTAGAATGGAAAGGGACTCCTTGTCATTCTCCCGACAGAGTGATTTCTTATTCCAAGGCTCGTCGCAGGGTTGAGAAGGGATGTTTGGCTTATTTGGTTCATATTCGGGGTTCTGATGCTGAAGTCTCTTCGATAGATTTGGTGCCTGTTGTTCGTGAGTTTCCCGAGGTTTTTCCTGCAGACTTGTCGGGGATGCCACCAGACAGGGATATTGATTTTTGCATTGATGTGGCTCCTAGCACTCAACCTATTTCTATTCCTCCATACCGGATGGCTGCACCAGAGTTGAAATAATTGAAAGAGCAGTTGCAAGACTTGCTTGATAAGGGCTTCATTAGACCTAGCATCTCGCCATGGGGTGCACTGGTTTTGTCCGTGAAGAAGAAGGATGGATCTATGAGGATGTGTGTAGATTACCGGCAATTTAATAAAGTCACCGTCAAGAATAAATATCCATTGCCGAGAATTGATGATTTATCGGATCAGCTTCAGGGTGCTAGAGTGTTTTCGAAAATTGATCTGAGATCGGGCTACCATCAATTGAAGATTAGGGCGTCTGATGTTCCTAAGATAGCCTTTTGGACGAGGTATGGGCACTATGAATTTCTGGTTATGTCTTTCGGTTTGACTAATGCCCCAGCAGCCTTTATGGACTTGATGAATCGGGTTTTCAAGCCTCATCTGGATTCCTTCGTAATAGTGTTTATTGATGACATTATAATATACTCCTGCAGTCACGACAATCAGTTGTATGCAAAGTTTTCAAAGTGTGAGTTCTGGTTGGATTCAGTAGCTTTCTTGGGTCACATCATATCAGTAGAGGGTATTCAGGTAAGTCCTAAAAGATTGAGGTAGTCAAGAACTTGCCTAGATCCACTACAACCACGAAAATCAGGAGCTTCTTAGGTTTGGCGGGTTACTACCGTCGTTTTGTGGAGGGGTTTTCATCTATAGTAGCCCCAATTACTAAGTTGACTCAGAAAGGTGCCCATTCAAATGGTCGGACTAGTGTGAGGCGAGCTTTCAGAAGCTCAAAACAACCTTGACTTCAGCACCGGTGCTGGTGTTACCATAGGGTTCAGGATCTTTTACGGTATATTGTGATGCTTCCCATGTTGGGCTTGGAGTGGTATTCATGTAGGAGGTCAGCATGATTGCATATGCGTATCAGTAGTTGAAGGATCATGAGAAGAATTATCCTGTCCATGACTTAGAGTTGGCAGCCATTGTTCACGCATTGAAAATTTTGAGGCACTACCTCTATGGTGTGTCGTGTGAGGTGTTCACAGATCATCGCAACCTTCAATACTTATTCAAGCAAAAGTATCTTACTTTGAGATAGAGGATATTGTTAGATTTAGTGAAAGATTATGACATCACTATATTGTATCATCCGGGGAAGGCCAACGTGGTTGCCTATGCATTGAGTAGGAAGGCAGTGAGTATGGGCAGCCTTGCATTTATTCTAGTCGGTGAGAGACCGTTAGCTTCAGATATTCAGACTTTGGCCAATCAGTTCGTGAGGTTGGATATTTCACCCAGCAGTGTTTTAGCTTGTATAGTCGCTCGGTCTTCTCTATTTGAGCGTATCAGAGATTGGCAGGATGATGACTTGCATTTGATGGTCCTTAGGGACACAGTTCAGCACGGTGGTTCCAAGAAGGTCACAGTTGGAGATGACGGTGTTTTGAGGATGCAAGGTCGTATTTGTGTGCCTAATGTTGATGGACTTCGTGAGTTGATCCTTGAAGAGGCTCACAGTTCTAAGTATTCTATTCACCCAGGCGTTGCCAAGATGTACCAGGACCTACAGCAACATTATTGGTGGCAAATGATGAAAAAGGACATTGTTGCTTATGTGACTCTCGTTGTTTGAATTGTCAACAGGTAAAGTATGAGCATCAGAGACCAGGTGGTTGCTTCAGCAGATAGAGATTCTTGAGTGAACGTGGGAGCGTATCACTATGGACTTCTTCGTTGGACTCCCACAAGCTCAGAGGAAGTTCGACGCCGTTTGGGTTATTGTAGATAGGCTGACTAAATCAACTCATTTCATTCCAGTGGCAAGTAATTATACTTCGGAGCGGTTGATAGAGATATATATTCGAGAGATTGTTCGACTTCATGGTATGCCCGTGTTTATCATTTCTGATCGGGGTACGCAGTTTACTTTGCACTTTTGGAGGGCAGTTCAACGAGAGTTGGGTACACGGGTTGAGTTGAGCACATCATTCCATCCTCAGACGAACGGGTAGTCCGAGCGTACTATTCAGATCTTGGAGGATATGCTCCGCGCTTGTGTGATTGACTTTGGAGGTTCTTGGGATCAATTCTTTCCGTTAGCGGAGTTTGCATACAATAATAGCTATCAGTCAAGCATCCAGATGGCTCCTTATGAGGCATTATATGGTAGACGGTGCAGGTCGCCAGTTAGATGGTTTGAGCCGGGAAAGGCTTGGTTATTGGGTACAGACTTAGTTTAGGAGGCCTTAGATAAGGTCAAGATGTTTAACCAAAGAATTAGATTCTCTACCAAAGCTATTTTAAAAAGAACACGAGTTTCTGATGACCAAAGAATATGCTAACGATTGTAAGTAAATTCGTAAATAAGAAGCAGTAAGATGAGTAAAAAGTAAGTATATTGAAATAGTGGTTTGAACGTGTCCTTACAAGTTATATTTTACTCTATTTTATAGGGAATTTCTTAATATAACGTCTACTCTTTTCAGTGATTGAGCATTAATGACTAATAATGGCATTAATGTAACGTTACAATGATTAATCGTAACTGTTGCGTGAAGATTATGTAACGTTTGGCTCATTAATTGAAGACCTCCGAATCTGCCCTTTATTCTGCCTTGATTCAATATGACCATGTCTCTTCATCTTCTCGGTTAGGTTGAGATTCCCGTATCTGATTATCCCGTGGGTATGTTGTTCTGTTTCTCTTTATCTCGTACCTCTTCATAAAGTCCCATCCAGTTGTCATGATTTCATTGTTCCACATAGATTGCTGAGTCATTAGAATTATTACACATGTGAAGCTCATTTGTACCAATACAGATAGTCCCCCCACTTACCATTTATTATCGATTAATATTTGGTAAGTGGATACTCATTTATGGGGGGAATATTTTGCCGCTACTTCACACGTACCATTGCATCCGTCTCTGAATGTATGTGTCGCTGGTCACTTCCATTTAGTGCTCGTGCCACGTGGCATTCTCGGGTTGGTTCTGCAACTATTCAGCGCCTTTTAGAGCTTTTTGCGCTGCATCAGTCACAAAGTGATAACTTCAATTATGACTTTCACATCACTATTTTTTCCATTTTTTGACGATTGCCTTCGAGTATAAATACCTAATTTCCCTTTCTTTACTTTCATGAAAAACTTCTAATCATTCATTCTTTGTTTGTAAATTCTTCGTCTTCGTAAATATGTCTTCTTCTAACCAGCAATCTAAAAAGGCCATCATTGTAGATGAATTGATTCCTTCTTCTGCTCCTACACGGAGTAGGAGAGGCGGTAGGCTTAGGAGCTTAGATTCTACTCCTTCCAGGGGTTATTCTTCTTCTCATGTTACTCCCCCATCTTCTTCTAGGTCTTCTGTTTCTTTATCTTCTTCAAGGGCTAGGGCTTCTAGATCTTCATCAAAGAGTAGAGAACACAATGAATCGCTGCGTAAGCCGAGGGTTGATGAGATAGTTCTTGCGGAGTTTTCTTTTGCCAAGGATAGTCAAGCCATGAGTGAGCAGCTTTCTTCAATGTCTTCACACGAAATTGCTAATCTTTATCCAACCCAAATAACAAAAGGTTTGGTGTATCTCGTACGCAAGGATTGTTACTGGAAGCTTGATTTTCCTGTTGTCGTTCCCAATGATAACCAAAGAATAATCTCCTATAATACTGGGTATTCTTATGTTTATACTTATCTTTTCACATTAGGATTCAAGCCTCCAATCGACCCCGTTATCATCGAGTTTTGTCGATTCTTCAAAGTTTGTCTGGGATAATTCGGTCCTCTTGTTTGGCGAGTTGTCGCGTGTCTTAGGTATTTAGCCAATTTAGCTTCTGTACCTTTTACTTTTCATCATCTTATTCACCTATATTCTCCGATGTTGTTCCGCCTAGGAGTGTTTACTCTCGCTGCTAGGAGTAAAAGGGTATTAGTTACTCCAGATGATGACAAAGACCGAGGGTGGTATGTCCGGTATGTTGCTGTCCCTACTGCAGGTTTAGTAGGTGAAGAAAATCTCCCCTTCCCTGAGAAGTGGAACTTTGCACGTGAGTACAATTTTGCTCACTTTCCTTTCCTTTGCTTTTGATACATTTTTAGTTCCGTGACTGTTTCTTTTTCCTTTGCAGCAACCATGAGAACCGTTGAGAATGTCTCCGGCTTTCGTGATTGGGTAGAAAAACTCTTGTTGATTGCTCCTTTAGAAGAACGTTCGTGGAAGTACCTCTCTGGGAGGTTTGGTTGGAAGGTTAAGACCCACGGTAAGTGAAGTTTTATGTTTTTACTTGTTCCCTTTTTGAGCTTTATCTAATCCCTTTCATTTGTTAGGGTTTCCTGCTCGTGGTATTTATGCTGCGGCTGTGTCCGCTTCAAGGTTGTCCTTGGCAAAGGCCTAGGAGATCATTGTTGGTTCCTCCTTATCGAAGAGAAAAGCAAGTGGGTCCAGGACCTTAGAGGAGGAAGAGTAAGAGGAGGGTTAGCTGGTCCACAGGTCACATAGGAGGAGGGTGGTCTCTGACAACGAGTCTGCACCCGTTGTTGATCCTCCCATGCCTGAATCCAAACTTTCTGCCCCTGAGGATGCAACTCCCTCTCCTGTTCGTGAATCTATTGATCTCCTGTTCCGTCAAGGTTTTGGTACCAATTCTGATGAAGCCCCTCTTGCTGTTTTCTCTCCTCCCGCTCCTAAGGAACTTTCTTCAATTGCTCCCATTGTTCTTTCTACTCCTATGGCTGTTCCTGCTCCCGTTGTTGTTTCTGCTCCTCAGCCTACTCTGCCCGTGGCTCCCTTATCCACCCCATCTTCTGTGCCTTCTGCTGTAGAAGTAGGGTCTTCCAGCAGGGGGGAGATGGAGATGAAGCAAGTTAAAATAGAAGTTCCAGCGACGAGCAACCTCTTGAAAAAGTCGGGCCAGGCTGATGTATGGTTAAATCCATTAATAGGCCCGACTGAAAAGTCTAAGCTAGAAAGCCACAACTCCCTGACTTGGATGAACGAGATCGTGCACTCGTCCTTAAAGGTAAAACTTGCTCTTCTTTCGTATGTGCTTATATATATACTTACCATATCTAATTTATCTTTTGGTGCAGATCAATCTTGTGGGCACAAAGTTAATTAAGAGAGTTGTTCAAATGGAGCAAATAGCAAAGGACTTCCAAATTGAGGCTGATAATTGGAGGGAGCAGTACGAGGGTCTACAACTTGACATGGAGGCAGTTGAGGAGGAAAAGTGTACCTTGGAGCAGCAAGTTAGGGTTATGGCAGCAGAACTGGCCATTGAGAAGGCGTCTTCAAACCAGGAAGGTAAGGACAAAAGTGTCCTTGAGTCTTCATTTGCAGAGCAGCTTTCCCGTGCCACAGAGGAAATCAGGAGCCTGGAGGATTTATTGGACTAGAAGGAGGTGTACTCTGTTGAACTTGTACAATTGCTCACCCAAACCCAGGAAGACCTCCGTTACTCTTCAAAAAAGGTCCGGTTTCTGGAAAGATCCCTCACTCATTTACAGGCCGCTCACGATGTTGTCGTGGCTGAAAGAGATGAGTTAAGAGCTGAAGTTGAATAGTGGGAGATGGATTATGAAGCTCTTGAATACAAAGCAGCCGTCGATGTTAGCTGGGCTTATCTAAATGCCCGTCTTGACACATTGACGAAAATGGGCCAAGAGGGTTTTGACTTGGAAGCCGAAATTGCTAAAACCAAAGAGACGATTGAGAAGTCTCAGCAAAGTCAGAATCTCTCTTCACCTGAGGTTGAGGTCCCTACTGATCATGTCTCTCCATCTCAAGTTGCTCCTCCTGCCAGTGAAGATAACCCCCCCATCTGGAAAAGTTTAAAGAACTTTGTTCTTTTTTTTTATATTTGAAACAATTGGTGGTTACCCCCAGTCCCATCGGGGGTAAAGTTGGATCCTTTGTAAGTCCCCAACTGACAACTTAGGGACAATCAATGTATAAACTAATATGTCTTAGACTAAGTTGACACTTAGTTTATTTTTCCATAATATAGCAATATTAGCATGACTTTAACTTTCTTCAAGTTTTTGTTTCACTCTTAAGTCTTTGCATGCTTTCTTTTTGAGGTTTTTGGCTTACCTCTGAGTTTTTGACTTTGTATTAAAGAATTCTTAGATTTTTCGTACCTTCGTAATAGGCTCGATTTATAAAAGAGGGCTCTTTTTTTATCTACACTTAATGAAGAAGACGTCTCAACTTCATAATGATGTAAATATACAAAAGAGAGATAGGAATTTCACATGTTTTTGAAGAAAGTTTTTGTATTGTTTCGAACTTTCATAACATTTCACATGTGATTGTGTATCGTCCATAACTCAGTTTGTAACTGTTTTTTCTTTCAACAAATTTTATATGAACTTGTACTCGTAACTGTTTTTCTTTTGCAACAATTTTTTCGAATTAGTACAAAGAATAACTGTTTTTGTTTATAACAGTTTTTAAATATAAGGGTATGAATTTTTACCCATAACTGTTTTTATTGATAATAGTTTTTAAACGAATACAAGGGTAATTCTTTTTCATCCGTAATTGTTTTCATTTACAACAGTTTTTGAATATAAGGGTATGAATTTTTACCCATAACTGTTTTTATTGATAATAGTTTTTAAACGAATACAAGGGTAATTCTTTTTCATCCGTAATTGTTTTCATTCACAACAGTTTTCTGAATAGGTACAAGGATAATGATCTTTCATCCGTAATTGTTTTCATTTACAACAGTTTTTGAATAAGTACAAAGATGTGAATTTTTACCCGTAACTAATATTCTGCCTTTAACCTGAACATTCGTTTACATTTACGAATATGATTTTTGAAACATTCATTTACATTACGAATATGAATTTCGAAGGTTTTGAATCAGTCTTTTTGTTTTTGTCTTTGGCTCTTTGATTTTTCTCGTAGTACTTGACTTGTTGGGGAGATGGATCTTCAGGCTCGAGCTTTGACTTTTTGATAATCTTCTTTGCTTCTTCTTTTCCTTACATACTATATAGTCCCCCAAGTGTTTGAGCTTTGAAGAATGAAATCTCGAGCACTTGACTATTCCTTCCTTGTGGTCCTTTTCTTGAAAAGGAAAAACATACGAGACTCGAAGGTATATAGTTTTAGATGATGACTGCTTAACCCTTAAAAACGTCCATTAGAAAGTTGTAACCCTAGACCGGGAATTCAGTTACTTCCTCGTGTATGTGCAGGTCTAATATCATCATCTGGTGATGGGTCAGCTTTTTGCCTATCATCTAAAATGGTTAGTATAATTTTAACTGTACAAAACTAAAATCGAACGTAATGATACCTGACCGGGGGTATTCCTTTTACTCAGAAGTAGTACTTCTTCAAATGAACAACATTCCAATTGGTTGGTAGGATTATGCGGTCCATAGCCTCCAGTTCATAAACGCCTTTTCAAGCGATGCCACGGACTTTGTAAGGTCCTTCCCAATTTGGATTTAGCTTTCTTGCACCAGCTTCCTTCGTTGATTGGAAGACTTTTTTGAGAACGAAGTCCCCAATTTTGAAATATCTGAGGTGAGCTTTTCTGTTTTAATATCGCTCTATAATTTTTTTTGGGATGCCATACGTATTAGTGCAGCTTCTCTTCTTTGCTCGAGCGAATCCAGATTTGTCCTCAACTCGTCGTCGTTTTTTTCTTCCGTTGTTGTTGTGAACCTTGTGCTTGGTTCGCTGATCTCCACCGGTATTAAAGCGTCTGAACCGTAAACAAGCGCGAATGGAGTCTCTCCCGTGGTTGTTTTTGCTATAGTTCTATAAGCCCATAATACTGTCGGTAGCTCATCGGGCTAGTTTTCCTTGGCTTTTTCCAATCGTTTCTTTAGGTTGTTGATGATGACTTTGTTTGTTGACTCATCTTTCCCATTAGCCACGAGGTGATATGGTGATGAAGTGATTCATTTGATTTGCCAACTTTCGAAGAATTCTGTGATTTGTGAGCTTATGAATTGCGGGCCATTGTCACATACGATCTCTTTCGGTATTCCAAAGCAGCATATTATGTGTCGCCATATGAAGATTTTTACTTCTTTTTCTCGCACCTTTTTAAAAGCGTCTGCCTCGACCCACTTCGTGAAATAATCAGTTAATACAAGTAAGAACCATACCTTTCCTTTAGCTGGGGGAAGGGGTCCCACTATGTCCATGCCCCATTTCATGAATGGCCATGGCGATACCATTGGGTGAAGTAACTCTGCTGGTCGATGCATGTCATTAGCATATCGTTGGCATTTGTCGCATTTAGCTACAAATTTCTCAGCCTCTTCTTCCATTTTGGGCCAATAGTACCCTGCTCTGATTAGGGTTTTAACTAAGGATCTTGCTCCTGCATGGTTTTCGCAGTGTCCCTCGTGTACTTCCTTCATTACGTACTCCGTTTGATTGGGTCCAAGGCACTTTTCTAAGGTACCTTCAAACATTTTGCGGTATAAGGCATCGCGAATTAGGCAGTACCGTGCACCTTTCCGACGAAGTGCTTGAGCTGCTTTTTTTTCTTTTGGTACGGTACCGTTCTGCAAAAAATTTACAATTTCGTTTCTCCAATCCCAGGTTAGGTTGTTAAATGTTACCTCATTTTTGTCTTGGTCGATTGCTGAATGAAATAGGTGTATGACAATTGCATTGTCTTTATTTGTTACGTCAGTAACTACTGCGAGATTAGCTAATGCATCCACTTCTGCATTTTCCCTCCTGGGTATTTGCGTAACTTTCCATGTCTGGAATTGCCTCGCTATGTCTCGAAGCTTTTCTAGATATTGTTGCATCCGAGCCTCTCTAGAGGTATAAGTCCCCTGCATCTGGTTCACCACTAGTTGAGAGTCACTTTTGATCACGATCTGCTCAATTGAGAGTTCTCGTGCCAGTTCAAGCCCTGCAATGGCAGCTTCATACTCTGCTTCATTGTTAGTTATGGGATAAAATTTAATGGATTGTCGTATATTTTTACCCGTAGGTGATATTAAACAATTCCTAAACCGGCTCCTTTTACATTAGAAAAGCCGTCAGTAAATAGGGTCCATATTCCTGGATTAGCCCCGTTAAAGAGTTGTAACTCTTTTTCTACTTCAGGGATTATGCTAGTATTAAAATCAGCGACGAAATCAACTAAAATTTGAGACTTTATTTCAGTCCTAGGCTGATATATTATGTCATGCTCGCTTAATTCTATTGCCCACTTAGCTAATCTACCTGATAACTCTTATTTAGGCAAAATATTTCTCAATGGGTACGAGGTCACAACAATGATTGGATGACATTGAAAACATGGTCTTAGCTTTCTAGCTGCCATGATTAGAGATAAGGCTAATTTTTCTAGATAAGGATATCTAGTTTCAGCATCTAACAAAGACTTGCTTACATAATAAATTGGAGATTGTTTACCTTTGTCTTCCCTTACCAGTACTGCACTTACGACAATTTCTGCAACAACAAGATAAACATACGTCCTTTCCCCCTCTTTTGGCTTAGATAACAACGGGGTTTTTGATAGATAGGCCTTCAGATTTTTGAGAGCTTATTGACATTCTTCAGTCCATTCGAACTGATTCTGCTTTGTTAGAACTGAAAAGAATTTAAAACTCTTCTCCGAAGACCTGGAGATAAATCTTCCTAAGGCTGCAATTCTTCCTGTTAGTCTTTGAACTTCTTTTTTGCTCGTAAGTATATTGGGTATTTCATCAATAGCTTTAATCTGAGCGGGGTTTACTTCTATACCCCTATTTGATACAAGGAAACCCAAAAACTTACCCGATTCAACACCAAAGGTACATTTTTCTGGATTTAGTTTCATGTTATACCTGCGTAGGATTTCGAAGGTGATTGAAAGATGCTGGAAATGATCTTCCGCTTGTGTTGATTTCACCAGCATGTTGTCAATATATACTTCCATTGTTTTTCCCAGATGTTCTTGGAACATCTTGGTCACTAGCCTTTGATTACGTGGCTCCAGCATTTTTCAGGCCAAAAGGCATGACTTTGTAACAGTAAGTCCCCCTGTTTGTAATAAAGGAAGTTTTTTCCTCGTCTATGGGGTCCATTTTTATCTGATTATAACAAGAGTATGTATCTAGAAAGCTTAACAATTCATGACCTCCAGTGGCATCAATCATTTGATCTATGTGCGGTAATGGAAATGAGTCTTTAGGACATGCTTTATTTAAATATGTGTAATCTACGCATACTCTCCATTTACCATTCTTTTTTGGTACCACTACAGTATTAGCTAACCAATTAGGATTTTTTACCTCGCGTATTGAACCAATTTTCAAGAGTTTTTGTACGTCTTCATCGATCACTTGGTACTTGAATGGTCCTTGCTTTCTTTTCTTTTGCTTGACAGGTAGAAAGGATGTATATTCATTTAGTTTATGAGCCATCACTTTTAGAGGTATACCTGTCATATTCGAATTGGACCAAGAGAAACAATCTGAGTTAACTTTTAAATATTCAATTAACTTACCTCTTCTCGTGGGGCTTAGCCTCGTGCCTATATGAAATTTTTGCTCATGCTCTTGCTCGAACAATGGGATAGCTTCGAGCTCTTCAACTGTTGTTTTAATATGCTCGTCCTCTTCTGGTTCCTGGATGACATTGGGTCTGGAATCCACGTCCGTGTGTTTTGATGTTGATTCTGTAGAGATTTGATTCACCTTCTCGTGGTTGTCTTTAAAGCCGTACATGTTTGGGTGATTTCCTCGTCTTTTGATTCTTCCGGTACCTCTTTATTGTTAGAGTGTACCACACAATTTATATTCCTTGAGGTATGTTGATCGCCTTGAATCTGTTGAATTCCCCATTTGGAAGGGAATTTAATTACCTGATGTAGAGTAGATGGTATTGCTTCCATATCATGGATCCATGGTCTCCCCATGATTACGTTGTAAGCCATGTCGGTATCAATGACTTGGAATTTCATATTTTTGATTACTCCTTCTGCATAGGTACTAAGCTCAATTTCTCCTTTTGTTATGACTGTAGAGTTGTCAAACCCAGATAAGGCTCGTGCTTTTGGGATTACTCGATCCTCCATTAGCATTTCTTCCATAACTCTCAACAAAATGATGTTGACTGAGCTACCTGGATCAATCAACACTCTTTTTATGTTAGTGTCATGTATAAGTAAGGATATTACCAGTGCGTCGTTATGAGGAAGCAGCAATCTGTTGGCATCTGCTTCATTAAATGATATAATGTATGCTTCCATGTCTTCAGGAATTCGTTTTCTGTGTGTAATTGTGAATTTTGTTGTTCTTTTGCAGATTACTCCGTTCACCTCCTCTCCCCCATGTATCACATTCACTGTTCTCTTTGGAGATGGTGGTTTTGGGGGCTCTTGCATGTTCTTCATATATGCCTGCTTACTTTTTTCACTAATTAGTTATGTTAGATAGCCCTGTTTTAACAATTGTTCTACCTTACCTTGCAATAACCTGTAGTCTGATGTTCTGTGTCCATGATCGTTATGGAATTCACACCAGAATTCTGGATTTCTTCTGTTCGGATTTGACCTCATTTCTTTGGGCCATCGAACTTTATCGCATATGTTTCTCAGTACTGTAATTAATTCAGAAGTACTTACATTGAAGTTTTGTAGTCTTTAATTCTTGTATTACCTCTATTCCGTTCATCCCGATCCTTTCTAGATCTTGAGGAGGATGAGCTCGTATCTCTATTTGACGGTCTATATTCTGGCCATGTGTTTTCAAACATGGAACGCGTTTCTCATCCCGAAGGTCCCATATATGGGTCGTACCTGTTCTTACCTGTTCTCCTCTCTGGTTCAGAGCGTCTAGAACTGGTTCGATCTTCGACTTTTGATTGAGCAACGGTGTCTTCTTCTATTTGTAGCTTGGTGTTGTACCTATTATATACATCATTCCATGTCGTGGATGGGAATTCTCTCAAGCATTCCTTGAGTCTTCTCGTGGCTTCTGAGCTTCTATCATTTAGATTGCTTGCAAACGCCATTGCTGCCCAATTGTCAGGTACCCTTGGTAGTAGCATTCTTTCCCGTTGAAATATGTCTATAAATTCACGAAGCAACTCCGCGTCTCCTTGTTTTATTTTGAATATGTCTTCCATTCTTTTTTCGACTTTTTGTGCACCGGAATGTGCTTTTATAAAAGAATCTGCAAGCTCAACAAAAGAGTTAATAGAATTTTCGGGTAGAAGAGAATACCATGTTAGTGTTCCTTTGGTGAGTGTCTCTCCGAGCTTCTTGACCAATACTAATTCAATCTCTTGTTTAGTCAGATCGTTGCCTTTTACTCATGTAGTAAAAGCAGTTACACAATCACGTGGATCGGTTGTCCCATCGTGCTTGGGAATATCAGGCATTTTGAATTTCTCGGGAATAGGCAAGGGAGCTGCACTTGGCTTCCAAGGTTGTTGGGAATATCTATCAACGTCAATGCCTTTGATGACAGGTGTTACTCCAGGAATTTGCTCCATTCGATCGTTTTGTTCCTTCACCTGTTTCTGCAAAGTTAGTAATAAAGATTGTAATTCTGGATTATTGGACATACCCGGTCTTGCTTCGAGGGACTCAGTTGGAGTGCCTCCACTTCCCGAGTTTGCTAATCCGGATTGTGGATTTTCCACAGTTACGGTGTTGTTAGGAGGAGGTGTAGGTGATGCAGTTGGTAGTCCTCTCATGAAAGCTTGTAAGGCTTGAGTCACATATTCACCAACCATTTGTTTCACCTAATCTTGTTCTCATGTTTGTTCATTCCCATTACGATTATTATTTTGAGTCGTAGATCTCTCTGGGGACTGTTCCCTTGATCCGCGTGGGGATCCTGCAGGTGACGGAATTGGAGTTCAAATCCTCTGGTTGTTGTCGTTGGCGTTCGACATAATTCACAGAATGTTGTTTGAGAAAAAATAGAGATTATCATATTCCCGGTAACGGAACCAATTTGTTTAATCAAAGAATTAGATTCTCTGTCAAAGCTATTTTAAGAAGAACACGGGTTTCTGATAACCAAAGAATATGCTAATGATTGTAAGTAAATTCGTAAATAGGAAGCAATAAGATGCGTAAAAAGTAAGTATATTGCAATAGTGGTTCGAACGTGTCCTTACAAGTTATATTTTACTCCATTTTATAGGGAATTTCGTAATATAACGTCTACTCTTTTTAGTGATTGAGCATTAATGAATAATAATGGCATTAATGTAACATTACAATGATTAATCGTAACTGTTGCGTGAAGATTATGTAACATTTGGCTCATTAAATGAAGACCTCTGAATCTGCCCTTTATTCCGCCTTGATTCATTCTGACCATGTCTCTTCATCTTCTCGGTTAGGTTGAGATTCTCGTATCTGATTATCCCGTGGGTATGCTGTTCCATTCCTCTTTATCTCGTACCTCTTCATAAAGTCCCGTCCAGTTGTCATGATTTCATTATTTCACATAGATTGTTGAGTCATCAGAATTATTACACGTGTTAAGCTCATTTTTACCAATACACAAGATTATACAGGAGCGACTTCCTGCAGCTCAGTCCAAGCAAAAGTTATGCGTACCGTAAGGTTCGTGATGTGGCATTCATGGTTGGATAGAGAGTATTACTTCGGGTATCACCCATGAAGGGTGTTATGAGATTTGGGAAGAAGGGTAAGTTGAGCCCTAGGTATATCGGGTCGTTTGAGATTCTTGAGAGAGTGGGGGAGGTAGCTTATAGACTTGTGTTGCCTCCAGGGTTATCCTTAGTTCATCCGTTATTCCATGTGTCTATGCTCCGGAAATATCATGGTGACCCATCCCACGTGTTAGATTTCAGGTTTATCCAATTGGACAAAGATTTGGCTTATGATGAGGAGCCGATAGACATTTTAGACCGACAGGTTTGTCAATTGAGATCAAAGAGTTACCCTTCAGCTTGAGTCCAGTGGAGGAGTCTGCCTGTTGAGGCAGCTACGTGGGAGTCCGAGTCGTACATGCAGAGTAGATATCCCCACTTGTTTGCCAGTTCAGGTAATTTTCTATGTCCGTTTGAGGACGAACGTTTGTTTTAGAAGTGGAGATTGTGATGACCCAAAGGGTCATCTTATGAATTAAGACTCCATTCCAAGCTCATTAGCCTTAAAAGATAAATTTTATTTACCTCGATTTGTGTGCGCAGTCCGCGCGTGAAACCAGAAAGTTTTTATGTGAAAATATAAGAAATAATGATTTTGGAATTTAAAATTTGGTTTTAGTTAACTTTGGTCAACATTTTGAGCAAACAGACTCGGATCTGTGTTTCGACAATCCCGGGAGGTCCGCAGTAAAATATGGGACTTGGACATATGCCCGGAACTAAATTCCAAGGTCCCTAGCTTTAGAAATCAATTTTTGAAGGAAATTATTTTGCTCGACTTTTTAAAGCAATAAAGAAATGAATTAATGTGAGAACTCGCTGGTATCGGACCCGTATTTTGGTTCTGGAGCACGATATAGGTTTATTATGACATTTATATCATATCTGTGAAATTTGGTGAGAATCAGAGTTGATTTGAAATGATTCGGGCATCCGGCTGAGAAATAGTGAATTTGAAGTGTTCTTGAGAAAATCATGAGGTTTGAGGTTAAATTCGTACTTTGTGATGTTATTTTGATGATTTAATCGCATGAGCAAGTCCGTATGATGTTTTTAGACTTGCGTGCATGTTTGGTTTGTAGCCCTGTCACTACCCCAAATCTAACTGGCCGTGATGACGCCTATCGTGATACTACGCTAGCCAATTCACTGAAAATAACATAATGGTTTTCCATTTAATACATAAAATATCTGAATTTTTCATAATAATTCGGTTTCTTATGCATTTCAACAATAATAATATCCAACAATATCTAAAACACAACCCCAATATATGGATTCAATCGTCATGAGCATCTAAGAAGCTATACAACCTGATACAAATTCTTTACTACAACAAGTCTGGGAAGTAAAGTAAAATAACAGAGTAAGAAAGAGAAAGGGTAGGGCTGCAGACGCCGATCAGCTACCTCACAATCTTCAAACAATGCTCCTTATGAGGTAGATCAACTATCGCTCTGCCCCAGTACCTGAATCTGCACACAAGGTGCAGGGAGTAACGGGAGTACGCCAACTCTATAAGTAACAACCATAACTAAAGACTTGAGTGTAGTGACGAGCATTTAAAGATCATGTAAATCCATATAATAAGCAACAATGAAAATAACTTTAATCGAGTCAGAAATCTACATTT
Source organism: Nicotiana undulata (assembly GCA_005239495.1). Lineage (NCBI taxonomy): Eukaryota > Viridiplantae > Streptophyta > Magnoliopsida > Solanales > Solanaceae > Nicotiana > Nicotiana undulata. The sequence continues at coordinate 32,499 of ML250689.1, forward strand.
TCGAATATTTCATAAAAATCTCCAGTTTTCCATTTAAATCTCGTATAAAACATTTGTTCAACGTTTTCATTAGAGGCTCAGTGTAAAGAAGAGTGAAAACAGTAGTTTCATAAAAATATCATCCCCTCGGGCATAGTGCCACTAACAATAAAGCCTCTCGGTCAAGCCTCTCAGTCACTCGTGACTCTACTCTCATAAGTCAATGCTCACACTCATCACTCTCACTCAACAGGTACCATATAACAACCACTGCGGCTGGCAGCCCGATCCATATAATAGCCCGCTGCGGCGTGCAGCCCGATCCATAATAGTAACCCGTTGTGGCATGCAATCCGATCCATAATAGTCGACTACGCTCACTGGGGGTGTACAAACTCCTGGAGGGGCTCCTACAGCCCAAGCGCTATATCGCTGCGGCGTGTAGCCTGATCCAGTATCTCGTTGCGGCGTGCAGCCCGATCCACATATATCTCGCTGCGGCGTGCAACCCGATCCAGATATTTATATACAAAATGATGCGGCGTGCAGCCCGATCCATCACTATCCTCACAATCCGACTCTCGGCCTCACTCAGTCATCATCCTCACAAGCCACTCAGGCAACTCATCACAAATTACGGGGACTCAGCCCAACTCATCACAAACTACAGGGACTCAGCCCAAAATGTATCGATATATTCTAAAAATAGGGTGATAACAGTAATAAACAGCGAACATGTATAAAGCACGACTGAGTTCATATTTTCTATCAAGATAGTGTGAGAATAGTGGAAAAATATCCCTGAGGGTCTAAACAGGTCGGCACAAGGCCCCAAACATGGCATACAACCCATAATATAGTATAACTCTAAAAAAATACAAGATATCATATGATTTCAAATCAAACACGCAGCTTAATAGTCGCTACGGGACGGACCAAGTCACAATCCCTATCGGTGCACACCCACACGCTCGTCACCTAGCATGTGCGTCACCTCATTTATCAAAACAATACGAAATACTGGGGTTTCATACCCTCAAGTCTAGATTTACAATCGTTACTTACCTTGAACCGGCCCATTATACCATCAATATATGCTAAGGAACAAAGCCCATTCAAAAATTATCAAAATTGCCCAAAAATCCCGAAATTGGCCAAACCTGACCCCCGGGACCACGCCTCGGAATCCGATAAAATTTACATCACAAGAATCCTCATCCTCCCACGAGTCTATACATACTGAGAACATCAAAATCCGACCTCAAATGACCCCTCAAATCCCCATTTTAAAGTCTCCAATTACAAGCCCTAATCACCCAATTTTGGTACTAATTTTCCCACAAATTTCACCACTAATCAGTCCATTAATCATATATAAACGAGTTTTAAGTCCAAAAGTCTTACCTCCACGAAGGACCCTCGAATTTCCTCTTCAAAAAGCTTCAAACCCGTGTAAAAATGGTGGAAGAATGACCAAAATCCGCTAAGGGTCCTTTTTATACTTTCTACCCAGGAAAACCGCACCTGCATTCCATTTCTTCGCACATGCGGTCCCAGGTGCACACCTGCGGAATTTCACTTATAGGACCAATCCCGCACCAGCGACTCATCTACCATACCTGCGACTCCGCAGGTGCGGCCCAAACTCCGCATCTGCATTCCTTCACCAGCCCCACACTTCCCGCATATGCGATCCCCTTGTCCGCTTCTACGGGCTCGCACATGCGGTCCCATATCCGCAGGTGCGGAAACACCAGAAGGTTTCACACCAGTAGTTCCAAAAAGCCAAATACCATGCCGATAACCATCCGAACTCATCCTGAGGCCCTCGGGACCTCATCTAAAAGTACCAACAAACCACAAATGATAACTCGGACTTAGTCAAACCCTCAGAACACCCAAAATAACATCAAAACATCAACTCAACCCATGATTCAAGCCTAAGGATGTTCAAACTCCCGAAAATCACCAACGATGTCGAAACTAACCAAACCTCGTCCGAATGACCTGAAAATTTGCACACACATCTAAAATGACACTAGGAACCTGTTCCAACTTTTGGAATTCCATTCAGACCCCAATAGCTAATTTTCCACTGCCGACCGAAAATTGCCAAAAACTCCATTTCGCCATTTCAAGCCTAATTCCGCTCCGGACCTCAAAACCACATTTCGAACACACTCCTAAGTCACAAATCACCTAACGAAGCTATCTGCGCCATAAAATCCACATTCCGAGGTCGTTTACCTATAAGTCAACTCCTGATTAACTTTCCCAACTATTAAGCTAATTTAGGAGACTGAGTGTCTCAATTCTCACCACGACCACTCCGAACCCAAACCAACCGACCCAACATAACATAATGAGTTAAACAACACACAACGAAGTAGGGATGGGAGAAACAGGGCTAAACTCTCAGAACGACCGGTCGGGTCGTTGCATTCTCCCCCACTTAAACATACGTTCGTCCTCGAACGTGCCCAGAGTTGTTCCAAAAACCACCAAAATTGCCGTGTAACCTACCATGCACATACCCGGGGTGATCCCACGTCACCTTATCCCATATAGGTCCAATAGCACAACACCGTTGAAATTTCGAAATCCAACCTGACCCATAAACCTTAGAACCAAATTTTCACTTCTGAAGTAATTTACAAGATCAAAATTACACAACGATAAACTGAATAAGTCTGAACACGCTGTATCAAGCCATTTCTGTAACCCAAGATGTAATCACATAATATACCGCATGACTCAAACATCCATAACGATAACTCCAAAATCACAATAGCTGCTCAAAATAACCCAATACCGGTACATAACCTCTTATCAAGCAATACCTCTCTCTAACACTTTCATATATTGTTGCTGATGAAATAAACACGTAGAAACTAGCAACCATTCGTCCGATCATCCAGTCATGGAGCTCCCCCTTTCTCTGACAGGAACTATAGCAAATTTCTAAGCCAACTTCCGATATCATCCTTCCAACGATGTTGTAGTCAACTCTGTTAGTATTCATTCTAGGCCCAATGACCTCTTCTCATCCAACACAACCACTATGATGACATGACGCATAAATACGATCTAAATCCATAACCTGTGCAACTCGTGCACTCAATAGTAACATCTCCACGAACTCAAATCATAGAAAAGATTCACACGAGAGGACTATCCCACCATTAACAGTTACCATCACAACACCATGCTAAGAGCCTGGCACACATCGTAAAATCAAAACACACGAATCTGACACCAAGGATCATACCTCCAAATAACTCTGTTGCAATGCGTGATCCCGCCCAAACGCTGGTCCACATGAAATACTTCAAGCCACCTTGCTCAAAATCACTAACCATGCGCAATTCGACATCAAGTACTCCAAGTGCATTGCCATAATCACGGGGGAATCGGACGACACAATGCCACACGAATCAGGAAGAACACAACCAATATGTCTCAATCCCGCAATACCCAATTACTTACCTTACTCAAATCCCGCTATAAAGCCCAAATAAATCTGCACCATATGTGCATATAACCGACAATCACCACTCCTCGCAACACCGAAAGGTAACTCATAGATCACTCCAGAATATGAATAAACTAAATGACAATAGAATGGTACATCCCTCAACAATAGCAATTCGGAGTCAACAATTCCGACGCGGTGTAGAACACTCACCCATACTGGGCCTACCAATAACTCTAGATCAACTCTAGTCACCTACAACAGATAGATAACTCTCTGAAGGTCCACAATAACTGAATCAAGGCATTTACTAACATCTGACAAGCTTTGCTCGCATCCTCACATTCCACAACCACAAAATAATCTGCTTATGAGAACTCTCAGTCTCGAAGTCCATGAAGCGCACCAATTACCATATCTGATCCCAACTCCACCAGTCGAATATATAACACATCTCTAATGCTCAATCCTTCCACGTGGGATACCCCTAAAATTCTTCTGTGCCATCAAGAAAACTGGAATATCAATAGTCGATCCAACAAGAGAGCGCTGCAATACCAATGAAGCACCCTTGACTCAAACACATTGCCCTTTCTGACATGTATACCCTCATCAAGCTGCACCAATTAGTGATACCACTTATCTAGTCATCTGGAACTGTCCATGCTGCCTAAGAATTTATGACCTTCCTTCCAGAGCAGAACCCTGACCTCACACATGCAAATCTCAACTCTACACCACATACCACATACACCATGCCATCCTATAATAAATATGATAACTTCATGATCCTTTCCGAGCCACAAGCATTTACGTACCCAACTAGCCAAGAACTTCCCATTTTGCCCTATCTAGAAGCAAACTCACTATACATCACCTGCACCTTGCGTCAGTGGAAAATATACATCTCTAACCGTGGTTGAAACCATCAGGAACTCTCCGAATCCCATTGGTACAACACCAAACTGTCAGGACTGAATCCTTCTAACTCAACCAAGCTACGCATGTCACCAAAACCCAAGAGCATTGCTAAGAAACACCTGTAACAACTCATTACCTCATAAACATCCAAGGGACTAATCATATCCCTTACCATGCCAATCCGACCTACTACCACGCTGTCCTATTTATCCAAGTTCCTTCTCACTTATCCTCAAATTGATACTTCTTCTTGCCATAATACCGCAAATTCTCAACCCAGACTCATCACATGAAGCCCAAGCATAAAACCATACCGTCTAAGGCTCATAAGCCGCTGAATACTCTCTCAAATATCCCCAAAAGCACCACATACAAAAAATACTTACCCTGAAGAGACTTCCTGCGAATCTAAAGCCATTACCTTCACCTTCCTGATACTGATATGTAGAATCCATGATAAGGTAGAAATTCCACAAGTCTTGACACCCTCCAACATAAATCTCAGTTTCTAGCCAAATACACCTCTTGAAGATTCCCAATTGCTACATATAACGTTGAATCCATCAGAACCATTCTCGAGAGTCATCCACTCTACGCAAATCTCAATTACACTAACCAAGAAAATAGAACGACTTGACCCCGTTTGAACACTAACATACTAGGAAAGTAATCCACTCACTTGAAGCAACAAGCAAATTCATACACTGCACACAGTACACCTTTTAAAATTACCACTCAATCATTCAATAGAATCCCATTACCCATAGAGTACATTACAACCTGTATCGAAGAATTTCCATCACTCGAGTCATTCCCAGACTCCACCTCTGCGGGTCATAACTGATTCACCAATATACCTTGAACCGAAACCAATACAACACATAATCATGCAACCAACTTATCATTAACAGACTCCCCCACTTGGCTCAAAGCCAAAGTTCAAGACAAACAATAACTCACAATTCCCATACGCTATCACTGCCACCATACCGCAGTGAGATCCGACTAAATCCTTCATAAGCTCATATGACACAAAGCATCTAATATCTCAAATCGTATGCAAATCTCGTATTCCATTGTAATAGTCATGCCAACTTCCACAAGCGATCTAAACTTAAATTACAACATATATCATTTACTGCTAGAAGAGAACTTACTACATAACAACATAAGGATCACACACCTCAGGACAACCCGCAGGAGATACCCCTGTCTGCTTAGCCTCAAACTGATATCTCTCTATACACTTTCGAAGATCATAGCTATTATGCAATCACTTTACCCTCGTACATTAAAACACAAGAAATGCCTGCCCCCGAGACATCACAATAAGCGGTATAAGAACCTGAAGCTGATGGCAATACTAACTTTGGAGTTGTGGTCAAGGCAATCTTGAGCTTCTTGAAGCTCTCTCCACATTCATTTGACCAACTGGATACCCTCATTGGACACCACGTTCCCCAAGAATGCTACTGAGTTGATCCAAAATCACACTTGGAGAACTTCACATAAGGCTCGTCCTCCCTCAATCTCTATAATACCATCCTCAAATGCTGAGTATGCTCCTCCTGGCTACAAGAATATACCAGAATGACATCAATGAACACAATAACAAAGGAATCCAAATATGGCTGAAGCACGCTGTTCTTCATATGCATGGATGCTGCTGGGGCATTGGTCAGCCCAAAAGGCATCACCACGAACTCATAACACAACAGGAAGATCTACTTCACTCCACAACTAAACTACATGAGAGGTCCTTCAATATACTCACAACTCGAGGCCATATGCCAACTCAAGACAGAAGTCAAACACTCAATAATTCTTGCTACATCTTCAGCCAATTGTTTTTGTCATAATCAAACAATCTGAACACGTCTCACCATCAAATCACACTCACCACAAAGTCATCCAGTCACAAAATCCCACCAATAAAGACACAAACGGACATATAAGTCCCAAATTAAGGTTCTCACACAAGTGAAATCCCAGCACTCAAGCCACAGACAGAATCCGACCTCAAGTCCTCCAGACTGGCCCATTATCAACATGCTAAAAATCACATCTCATCCATGGAAGTCATAAGCCATCGATGCACAGCTGATACCAAGCGCTCACACGCGCATTCAAATACATGAAAGGAATTTCAAAGAGTTACGCTTTTGGCTGAATAAATGGATTCGCACAACAAGAATTCAAGAACGTGAGATTTTTCCTAAGGGTTCTGTAGCCTCGCGAAGATAAGTAAAGACGTCTCCGTACCTATCCGAAAGACTCTACTAAACATGCTCATGACTGGTGAGTCATATGTAACCTAGGCTCTGATACCAACTTGTCACGACCCCAAATCTAACTATCCGTGATGGCGCCTATGGTGATACTAGGCTAGACAATTCACTGAAAATATCATAATGGTTTTCCATTTAATACATAAAATATCCGAATTTTTCATAATAATTTTGTTTCTTAAGAATTTCAACAATAATAATATCCAACAATGTCTAAAACACAACCCCGACATCTGGAGTCAACCGTCATGAGCATATAAGAAGCTATACAGCATGATACAAATTCTTTACTACAACAAGTCTAGGAAGTAAAGTAAAATGACAAAGTAAGAAGGATAAAGGGTAGGGTTGCGGACGCCGAGCATCTACCTCACAGTCCCCGAACAATGCTCCAAATGAGATATCACCCTCGAGCTGAACCGTGCTGAAGTCCAAAACATGAGACGGGTCACCAACATACTTCCAGAGCATCGAAACATGAAATACCGAATGAAATGGTGTGCTCCACCACACCTGAGTACCTAACTCTCTCTGCACGGCCCTCCAAAACTAAGATGTGAACTTAGTACCTCTGTCTGAAATCATAGAAACTGGAACACCATGCAATCGGACAATCTCCCTGATATAAATCTAAGCTAACTGTTCCAAAGAATAGCTAGTACCAACAGGAATGAAGTGCGCGGACTTGGTCAGCCGATCCACAATAACCCATATAGCATCAAACCTCCTCGAAGTTTGTGGGAGCCCAACTACAAAGTCCATGGTGATCCCTCCCATTTCCACTCCGGAATATCTAACCTCTGAAGTAATCCACCTGGACTCTGGTGCTCATACTTGACCTGCTGACAGTTGAGACACCGAGCTACAAACTCAACAATATCCTTCTTCATCTGCCTCCACCAATAATATTGTCTCAGATCCCGGTACATCTTTGCGGCACCCGGATGGATGGAATATCGCGAGCTATGGGCCTCTACTAGAATCAACTCTCGAAGCCCATCCACATTGGGCACACATATCCGACCCTGCATCCTCATAACACCATCCTCCCCAATAGCCAGATCTCCGTCATAACCTCACCGGACTCTGTCCTGAAGAACGAGTAAATGTGGGTCATCATACTGGCGCTCTCTGATCCGGTCATAAAGAGAAGACCTGGAGGCTACACAAGCCAATACCCGAGGGGACTCTGATAAGTTCAATCTCACAAACTGACCTGCTAAGGCCTGAACATCAAGTGCTAATGGTCTCTCTGCTACTGGAAGATAGGTTAGACTCCCCAAACTCTCTGCTCTGCGACTCAAGGCATCGGCCACTACATTGGCCTTCCCCGGATGGTAAAGAATAGTGATATCATAATCCTTGAGAAGCTCCAACCATCTCCTCTGACGCAAATTCAAATCCTTCTGCTTAAACAAATGTTGCAGACTACGGTGATCAGTGAAAACCTCACAATGCACTCCATACAAATAATGACGCCAAATCTTCAAGGCGTGAATAATGGCTGCTAGCTCGAGATCATGTGCGGGATAATTTTTCTCACGAGTCTTCAACTGGTGCGAGGCGTATGCAATCACCCTACCCTCCTGCATCAAAACACAACCAATACCTATCCTCGAGGCATCACAATACACGGTATAAGAACCTGAAGCTGGTGGCAATACTAATATTGGAGTTGAGGTCAATGAAGCCTTGAGCTTTTGAAAGCTCTCCTCACACTCGTCCGACCACCTGAACGGAGCACCCTTCTGGGTCAATTTGCTCAAGGGTGAAGCAATAGAAGAAATTCCCTCCACAAAGCGACGGTAATACCCCGCCAAACCAAGGAAACTCCTAGTCTTTGTAGTTGAGGATGAGTTGGGCCAACTCTGAACCTCCTCAATCTTCTTCGGATCAACCTGAATACCCTCACTAGACACCACGTGCCCCAAGAAAGCTACTGAGCCAAGCCAAAACTCACACTTGGAGAACTTTGCATAAAGCTTCTCCTCCCTCAGTCTCTGTAAGACAACTCTCAAATGTTGAGCATGCTCCTACTGGAAACGAGAATATACCAGGATGTCATCAATGAACACAATAACAAAGGAATCCAGATATGGATGAAACACGTTGTTCATCAAATGCATGAACGCTTCTGGGGCATTGGTCAGCCCAAAAGACATCACCATAAACTCATAATGACCATAACGAGCCTTAAAAGCTGTCTTAGGAATATCAGAATCCTGAATCTTCAGCTGATGATACCCGAATCTCAAGTCAATCTTAGAGAACACTCTAGCTCCTTGAAGATGGTCAAGAAAATCATCAATACAAGGCAAAGGACACTTATTCTTGACTGTGACCTTGTTCAACTGCCTGTAGTCAATACACATTCTCATGGAACCATCCTTCTTCTTTACAAGCAACACCGGTGCATCCCAAGGTGACACACTAGGCCGAATGAACCCCTTATCTAGAAGTTCCTGGAGCTGCTCTTTCAATTCCTTCAACTCCACTGGTGCCATACGATATGGAGGAATAGAAATAGGCAGAGTGCCAAGCACCAGGTTAATACCAAAATCAATATCTCTGTCAGGTGGCATCCCTGGCAGGTTAGCAGGAAACACGTCCGAAAACTCACAGACCACTAGAACAGAATCAATAGTAGGAGTCTCAATACTGACATCCCTCACAAAGGCCAAATACGATAAACACCATTTCTCAACCATACGCTGAGCCTTCAGGTAAGAAATCACCCTACTAGGCACATACTCAACATAACATCTCCACTCAACTCTCAGAACTCCCGGCATAGCCAAGGTCACGATATTAGCTTGATAATAAAGAATAGCGTGACACAGAGATAACCAATACATGCCCAATATCACATCAAAATCAACCATGTTAAGCAATAATAGGTCCACTCGGGTCTCCAGACCTCCAATAGATATCACACACGACCGATACACATGGTCCACAATAATAGTATCGCCCACCGGGGTCGACACATGCACAGAGGTAACTAAAGACTCACGGGGCATACCCAAAAAATAAGCAAAAAATGACGAAACATAGGAATATGTTGAACCAGGGTCAAATAAGGCTAAAGCATCCCGGTGACAGACTAAGATAATACCTGTGATCACTGCATAGGAGGCCATAGCATCTGGTCGGGCTGGAAGTGCATAGATACGAGGTTGACCACCACCTTCTCGACCTCCCCCTCTAAGACGGCCTCTAGCTAACTGACCCTCACCCCTAGCTGCCTGGGCGGGTTGTGAAGTAACTGGAGCTGAAGTCGAGGGATGACCCCTCTTCTGAGAAGAACCACCAGGACGACGAGGACACTTCCTTCACACATGCCCGAACTCTCCACACTCGAAGCAACTCCCTGGAGCTGGAGATGGGGACTGAAGGGAACCCTTGGCACCAGGATAGCCACTAGATTAACCATGCATAGAGGAACCCTGAACTGACGATGCTCTGGAGGAACTCTGAGCTGGAAGGGCACTAAATGAAGAACGAGCCGAATGAGAACTGCGGGGACTCTGCCCCGATGACGCGCCACTATAAGCTGAGCGAACTGGCTGAGAAGGCCTAAATGAGCGGCCTCTAACAATCTAAACTTGTCCCCTAGAAGGAGCACCACTGAAAGTACCAGATCCACGAGGCCTCTTGGCCTCCCTCTCCTCTCGCTCCTGATGGCGAACTGACTCAATGTCCCTAGCAATATCAACAACCTGCTCGAAAGTAGCACCTAATACCCTCTCTCTAGTCATCAAAATACGGATCTGATAAGTGAGGCCATCCACGAACCTCCTGATCCTCTCCCTCTCAGTAGGGACCAACTCAGAAGCATGACGAGCTAACTCTGAAAACCGTATCTCATACTATGTCACTAACAACTCACCCTGATGCAGCTGCTCAAACTGCCTCCGCTACTCTTCTCTGTGAGACTGGGGAACATACTTCTCCAAGAAGATAGTCGAGACTGCTGCCAAGTAAGGGATGCTTCACCAACAGGCCTATGCCTCTCATAAGACTCCCACCATGTAAAAGCAGACCCAGAAAACTGGAAAGTAGCAAACGAGACCCCACTGGTCTCCAATATCCTTGCAATACGAAGCATCCTCTGACATTTGTCCATAAAACCCTAGGCATCCTCGCCCTCAGCACCACTGAATATTGGAGGCTGAAGTCTAATAAATCTCTCCAACCTACGTTGCTCATCATCTGGCATAGCTGGAACCACAAAATCCTGAGCTGGAGCAACCGATTAGGCTGGGGCAACCCCCGGTGTCTGAAGGACCTGAATAACCTGCTCAGGTGTCCGAGAAACTGGAGTCTGAGTGCCTCCCCCGACCTGAGAAGTAGCGGCAGTAGTAGATACAACAACTGCATGGGCAAGGCTGGTGCATAAAGTCAGAATCTGGGACAAGGTCTCCTGAAGACCTGGAATAACAATGGGCACTTCCGGTGCCTAAGACTGCCCCGCTGGAACATCCGCGGCGGGGACCTGATCCTGAATAGTAGGTGGATCCACGGGTGCTGCCCCGGCTACCGCACGGGCTGGTCCCCTACCTCTACCATGGCTTCAACCGCGGCCTCGACCTCTCGCTAGTCTAGCTGGTGTCTGGTAACCCTGATCGGTAGCGCGTGTCCTCACCATCTGTGAGAGAATGAAACAACAGAAGTTTAGATTTCAAAAATCATCAGGTTCGTACGACATAATTCAAGAATGTGAGAGTTTTCCAAAGAGTTCGGTAGCCTCTCGAAGATAAGTACAGACGTCTTCGTACCAATCCACAAGACTCTACTAAACCTGCTCATGACCGTTGAGTCCTATGTAACCTAGAGCTATGATACCAATTTTTCATGACCCCAAATCCTAAACCGGTCGTAATGGCGCCTATCATGGAACTAGACTAGCCAAACAATCGCGTATTAACATAAAAACTTTCATAATTTCAAAACTGAACCGATATTTCATAAAGTTCACTAAAGTTCACAATTTTTAAACAACACAAAACGAAATAAAAAGTCTAGATATTGCCCCAAAACCTGGAGTCAACCCATCATGAGCATATACGAATAGTACAAAATAAACTCTATCTCCGTACTACATCAAGTCTAAGAACAGGGAACTAATACAAAAATAAGAAAGGGAAAAGAGAAAGCTGTATATGCCAAACAGCTACCTTATAATTCCCCACTCCGGCTCCAAGAGAACAGGAAGAAAACTAGCGCTCGAAACCAATACCTGTATCTGCACACATGGGTGCAGGGAGTAATGTGAGTACACCAACTCAGTAGTAATGAAAGTAAATAGTGTCTAAGGATATGAAACAGGTAAAAAGCAGTCATAAATGTGCAGTAACTGAAAACTTACTTTTAGAAACACAGATAAAGTATTTTGTAGAATTTACAATTTGCGTACAGTAAAACAAATATCCTTGAAAACATATCCTTTTTCATAGTTACCATAGAAGTTAAAATAGTTCAGTATGAGTGAAAGAGTCAAAGTTCATAAACAGTTATTTTCAAATGAAATCAAGTGTCATAAACTGCCCCTGGGGCAAATCACCACTCAAGATCAATCACTCAGCATGCCTTACCATCACTCAGTATCAGCCACTCGGGCAACCTCACAGTCTCTCATGCCTCCCAATCTCTCATCACTCGGCACTCGGCACTCGCACTCAGTAGGTACCTGCGCTCACTGGGGGTGTACAGATTCCGGAGGGGCTCCTACCGCCCAAGCGCTAATATCAAGTCATCTCGTGGCATAAATCACTCGGCTCTCGGCCTCTCAAATATCATAAACAAAGTACATGTTGCGACGTGCAACCCGATCCTATCATATCCTCACAACTTTGGCCCTCAACCGCACTCAGTCAGAAACTCTCAAAATGCCATTCGGGCTATCAACAAATGGGGTACTCGACCCAAAATAGTATTTTATATCACAAAAATAGCGTAAACAAGTTTGAGTTTCGAAAACAACTAAACATGATGTGACTGAGTGTAAATCATGGATCAATACAGTGAGGAATATAAAAAATAGCCCCCAAGGGATCTAAACAGGTCGGCACAAGGCCCCAAACATGGCGTTCAGCCCAAATATAGAAAGAGTCTAAAACCACAGTTTATCATGTGATTTAAAAGTAATTACGCAACTCAATAATTTCCATAGGAAGGACCAAGTCCAAATCCCTAATTAGTGCACGCCACACACTCGTCATCTAGCATGTGCGTCACTCCAAAGTAGTGAGAAAATACTTATCCTTCCACGAGTCTACCCATATAAAATACATCCAAATCCAACCACAAATGGCCCTTCAATTCCTCAATTAAAGTCTCCAAATTCTCAAGCCCTAAACCCCCAATTTATGCACTAATTTCCATAGATTTCACCCTAATTCAGTCCAATAATCACATAGAAACGAGTTTTAGGTTCAAAAATCTTACCTCCACGAAATTCTCTTGAATTCCTCCCTCAAAACCCTCTCTCAAATCTCAATCCCGGATGAAAATATTGGTGAAATAGCTCAAATTCGCGAAGGTTGGTATTTATACCATTCTGTCCAGTGAAACCGCACCTGCGGTCATTTCTCCGCACCTGCGATCCTAGGTGCGCACCTGCAGAAAAACACTTAAGCCTCATTTCTCGCACATGCGGCTTCGCAGGTGCGGTCCAGAACTCGCACCTGCAACTTCCTTCATCCTGACCAACTTTCGCACCTGTGCAAGCCTCCTCGCACTTGTGGTGTCGCACCTGCGACTACCCTTCCGCAGGTGCAGCCACACCAGAAACCTGGCAGTAGCAGCTTCTTCAGCTGTATTTTTCCAACTTTAATCCTTCCGATGACTATACGAAATCAACCCGAGCCCTTCGGGACCCCCACAAAAAATACAAACAAGTCATAAATGATCACCCGCACTTAATCGAACCGTCGAAACACCCAAAAAAACATCGAAACTCCAATTCAACCCATGATTCAAGCCTAAGATTCCTAAAACTTTCAAAAATCACCAACGATGCCGAAACCAACCAAAACATGTCTAAATGACCTGAAAATTTGCACACACGTCCAAAATGATGCTACAGACCTGTTCACACTTCCGAAATTCCATTCCGGCCCCGATAGCTAATATTCCACTGCCTACCAGAAATTGCCAAAAGCTCATTTTCGCCAATTCAAGCCTTATTATACTCCGGGCATCCAAACCACATTCCGAACATGCTCTTAAGTCCCAAATCACCTAATGAAGCTATCCGAGCCATAAAATATACATTCCGAGGTCGTTTACCGAAAAGTCAACTCCCACTATTAAGCCAATTCAAGAGACTAAGTGTCTCAATTCTCACCACGACCACTATGAACCTGAACCAACCGACCCAACACATCATAATTAGGTTAATTTACATAAGACAAAGCTGAAACAGGGGAAACGAGGCTAATCTTACGTAACGACCGGCCGGGTCGTTACAGAGGTCATGAAAGAGATAGAAATGTGATGCGAGATTTTTGGGTAAGTAAGGTAAATATGAACAATGTACAAGATACTCACATGCATAAGGTTGTGTATAGTCCATACTTCGAATAGAAGGCTAGGAGCGCAGGGACTCAGTATCCAGAAATGATAGCAGTGCCGTCAATGGCATATCTTCAAGCCTACGGTTTCTAGGTATCGAGAGGTCTAGTTAAGAGAATAGAGAAGAGTTAGAGATGATGTGATGTCTCGCTTGATGTTCCAGAATGACATAAGGAAATCTATGGTGCAAGCAAGTTGAAGGAAGGTTGCAAGTAGAATAAATAGATATGTGTAGATTGCAAGGTAAAGTATGGTAGAGCAACAAGGTTTTAGGAAGACATTAGTCAGGATAAGGAAAGGCGAGTGAGAAGGTTATGAGAATGGATAAGTCCTTGTGATTAAGCCCATGAAAACAAGAAAGCTAATGGTTTCTCTAAGTTATAGAAAGCTCAGTATAGCATGAATGAACTCAAATTATTCTAAGACTAATAGCATCTAGAAGATATGGAATGCTGACACAGTAGTAAAATAAAGGTGTAATTGTGATAGATAAAGAATGACGTTTGGGCCTTAGATTAAGTAGTGATTGAAAGAAACCCCCCCCCCCCCCCCCCCCCCCCCTGCATAAGATGAATCACGTTGGAATGCTATAAAAAATGGTTATTGAAGTATAGTATCGCCCCCAGGTGGATTAGGCAAGTCACTTCAGATATTCCTCGATGAGACATAAGCCCTAGTGACAATGTATTACGTAAGAGGTTTCAAGTTGTCTGTGGTAGATTGTGAATCAACAATCGATGGATAAAAGTTACAAAGTATGAGATGAGATTAGGCCATCATTCTTAAGATGAACAGTATGAAGAAGTATTAAAGGACTTAGATTTATACATATAGGATAAGGAGAGTAACCTGGAGTTTTGTAGCAGACCTTAGTAATAATAAACAGAAGTAAAATTTATGGTATAGTATAACCTACATAGATGTAGTAAAGGCATAGATTCCCAGAGGGACAACTTGTCATAATTCTATATATGTTCACCAAGTGAGGCCTAGAGGTTGGCTAAAAGCTAGAGGAAAAAGGAGGGAAGAGTCGCATAAGCGCACATACAAGGACAAAGTCGTACAAACTGCATGATAGAAGGTAGCAATGGTTACGAGATTAGAAGAATTCCAACCACAAGTCATGGTGTGAGAAAGAAACCTAAAGGGGGGAATGCCCTGGCTTTTGAATTTATTCACAAAACAGTTGCCTAGATGGCAAGGACAATATTAAAACCATTCGTAAGAGCTATCCGGTTATAAGTCAGATAAGTGCCTCAGTCAACACTCGAGGACGAATGTTCCAAAGGGGGGAATAATGTTACACCTCACATTATTACGATGTTACACCCCGTAGTACTGTGCGTTGGAATTCTCGTAAGATAATTGACATAAATTCAAGGACAAGATTATTTGAGGTTATAAGTATTATGTGTTACATTTCGCATTTTCGTATATTAAAGTTTCATCGTAAGTTAATCAACGTAGACTCGGGAATGAGATTTATTTTTGAGTTAATAAGCATTTCTGCTATTTATAATAGGCGATAAGTAAGTGTCGTGAAGGTTAGAGGGTAAACGAATCAAAGAAAATGAGTTTCATTGAAGGTTGTCAATTTGGGATAAAATACGGTCCGAGCTATAATATCTGATATTTATGGACTACTGCCATACAAGGTACCACACGGCCATGATAGTAAGGTGTATAAAGTATGTTAAAAGTAAGTGATATTTTATGTAATTTGAGATAATTCTTAATTATGTGGGTAATTGGTTAATTATTGAATTAGTTGGGGATTAATATATTAATTAAGGCAATGGGTGGATAATTATTGGATAGGCTTGATAAGCCCCCAACGTGGCAGCAAACTATGCCCATATAATGGCTCTTGAATCACAAAAAAGGTGGCACATTTGGACGAACTTTTGGCTAAGTCATCACCTAAGTGGGACCCACTCCCACTAAGGTAAAACACTTCTCAAAATCACAAAGAGTAATGTTTATATCTAATCTACATAGCAACATGACTTGCTTGAGAGATTCTTATATCATATGGAATGGAAACATGATTTTGCTTCAACCAAATTTCATACAAGATTATGTAATAGCAGCGTGAGATGTAATTCTAAGAGAACACGGTACAATATTTCTCAAGAATGTCATACGAATTTTTCCCTACTTCGATCTCGTCGTTACGTGTTTTATCGCGATTGATGTGTGTTAGAGGGACTGTCAAGAGAATCGGCTCAGGTATGTTAAGGTTATCCCTTTGTTCCTTTTGGCATGATCCATATGATATAAATAAAATGAGTAAACGCGCAACTTTCATAAATGTCTCTACTCATAGAAGCACTAGGGGTGCCTATGTTCTTGATTCCACATGTGTCTTATTATTATATATTCTCTTCATGGGTCTCAGAAAAATACGTAGTTGATAAAGTTTATCCGAGGGCATATTGATCTTATATCATTCCGAGAAATCATATTAATGTATTTCTTATGCATTTCATTCATTTATGTGTACATTGACCCATGACCAGATGGCGTTATATATGTGTATATTATATGTATATGGGATATAGGAAAAGGTTACAATGTTATATACGCACCATCACGCGATCAGCTGGTATACATTGATGATTTTCCCACAATGGCTGTGATGATATGATGGGATGCCCTCAGAGGCTTTATGATGTTATGTACGCATATACCTATGCATGGTACGACATTTACTCATATGCATGATATTATAAATATGAAATGATTCACAGGGCTATTCAGACTTGCATGTTGAGTCTTTTACTCCATTTTTCTCTCATGTCTTTTTTTACTGATTTTCATTCCTTACATACTAAGTACATTATTCGTACTGACGTCCCTTTTGCCTAGGGACGCTGCATTTCATGCCCGCATGTCCTGATAGACAGGTTGAGAGTCATCCAAGTAGGCTATCAGCTCAGCGAAAGGTGTTGGTGCGCTCCATTTTGCTTCGGAGTGCTTATTTTATCAGTATGATTTGGACATGTATTGATTAGTATGGCGGGGTCCTGTCCCGACCTTTATGGTATTTATCTACTCTAAGAGGCTTCTAGACATATGTCATGTACGTGAAAGATTGTATGGCCTTGTCGGCCTATGTTCAGTGTACGAGTGATCATTTTGGTCTTATAGGCCCGTATGTTATATGTATAAGTTTGTATTACATGTTGGGTCATCCTATGTCGAGTATTCCCTCATGGTTTATTCTAGTTATCTCACGGCAGCCTTTCCATCTCATGTACCTATGATAGTATGATACAAAAAGATACGTTACGTTGGTACTCGATTGAGTAAGGTATCGAGTGCCTGCCACTTCCCATTGGTTTGGGTCGTGATAGTGGCTAACATGAGCACTCTTGAGCGACAACTCCAATGAAAGATCTTGAAAATTACAATCTAACAGTCTTGAGGCAGTTCCGAGAGCGGAAAGGGTGGATGTGGTTCACCCAGAACGTAGTGGACACAAATGAGTATCTGTTTTGGGATTTTACGCCAATATGGCACACATAAAGAAAGTGACCAAAGTGAGGAATATGAATGTGCGATTTGACCGGCACACATTGAACACCTACTTGGGGTTTTAGGATGTCGAGCTCGCACAGTACTTGGAGAAGTGTGCACTTCGGGAGGCATCCTGTCCTTGGTTAGAGGAGATGTTAGCAGCACCTGGGCCACCACCACCATGGATTACAACAGGGGTGGCTATTCACAGAAACACCCTTAGTTTTGAGGCAAATGGGTGGCAGACCTTCGTATGCAGCCGACAAGACCCGAGTTAAAATGAGACATACCTTCCGTTCTTGTGGGTAGTTTTAGTCTCCTCCATATTTGTGGTTAGAATGAGACATACCTTGGGTGTCGTGATGTTCGCCAACATATATGTGGTCTCCACGAAAGTTGATACCTCTTACCCATATCCCAACACCATCACTAAGTACCTTACGAGTGCATGGGTGGAGCCGAGGGATTTTGATACTAAGGTGCGGGCGAAGAAGCCCTTCTCATGCTATTCTTTGATGGGTGATGGAAACCCAAAGAATAAGGGTCAGCCTCCTGCTACTGTAGGCGAGTCTGACGAGCCCGCGATGGTAGCTGCAGAGACAGTCCACATGCCATCTGCTTCAGCAGAGCCTTCAACCAGTGCAATAGCTATGCCTCCACCTCCATCTTCAGTTCCCCTAGCAACACCTATTACAGGTTCCACCTCGGCTTTGAAGCTGGTGCGCATGCCCACTCATCCACTATCTGCGGTGCGAGTCTCCCAGACACTGGCGAGCCTCAATAAGTGGATGCAGACAGCCACGCAAAACTGTCTGACATATCAAGTATTGTTGCAACACTGTCATCCACCCCGCCACACTAGATTCCTCCAACTGTGGAGGAGACTTTGAAGAAGCTCTTGGAGAACCATACCACCATAATGAACACCTTCGTAGAGCATGGATCAGTTATTGAGGAGCTAGAAAGCAAGTAAATAAAATGAGGAAATCCCAGGCGTCAAAGAAATCAATTGACAATATGAGGAGAGAGGTGACCAAGATTGCAGCAGCTGGAGATCTTCCATTTGAAATGCCGATAGATCCAACACCAGAATCACCAACAACACCATCAGTTCCAGTGGCACCAGCTGGCTATTATAAGGAGCCAGACCTGGCTGCCGACACTACTGAGGCAGCACGCTATATGTTCACCAACCCAGCTACTCCTAGAGTTGAGGATGATGAGAGCCAGTTAGAGGAGACTGAGGGCAGTGACGTTGTTGTGGTCACAGATATTTCCAAGGCGATATATGGAGTCTTCTTCACTCTTATCCTTCCTTGATCTTATTTTGTTAAGCATTGGGACAATGTTTTTTTTATTGGCGGGGTGGAGTTTATTTGATCTATTTGGATGATTTTGAGGCATTTGGTTTGTAATAACTGACAATATTTTCTTCTTTCTCCTTATTTTGTATATATTCTCTCCTTTATCTCATGATGTATATATTCTCTCTTTTCCTATCTCATTACGTATATTCGTTACGCTTTCAGTTGTCTTTCATTGTAGCTTCTTTATCTAGTTTTCTTCTTAGTTAGAGTTTAATTTGATAGCTTCTTTTTTTATTTAGTAGTGTCTTTTTATGTTTTAGTGGAAAATAAGCTTTTGGTTTTCTTAATGCCACGGTTCTTTCCAAAGGTAGTTTTTGTGTGAACAGGGTGACTCTTCCTAATGATGGATGG
Organism: Nicotiana undulata; assembly: GCA_005239495.1. Taxonomy (NCBI): domain Eukaryota; kingdom Viridiplantae; phylum Streptophyta; class Magnoliopsida; order Solanales; family Solanaceae; genus Nicotiana; species Nicotiana undulata. Next base: position 51,971 of record ML250689.1, read on the forward strand.
CGTGACAACCTTCTTAAGGGATTGAGTCCGTCTTTGGTGTCTAGGTAGTAGTAGTAGTAATAATGAATAAAAAGACCGGATTAAGTCAAACTCGAATAGTCAAATATGCTTCATTTTGCACCAACACATTTAACTATGTGCTTATCGTTAGAGACAAGGATTTGTTTTTAAAAACAAAAAAGGAAATAGCTCTAGTCAGTGACTCTTGTGAATCTTGTGTTGACTTTGATACCATCGAGTGGTCTAATTGGACCATAGTGATCTTCAATCTTGAATGTGGTCGTTGTGAGCCCTCGACTCTATCCTCTTTAACAATCTAGTAGCATAAGGGGTGAGATGATTTGTTTATAGTCCGAGTACTTGTGCGGAAGGTCTAGAACTTGTCTTGAATGTGTTTTAAGGCAAAATCGAAAGTTTTGCTTGTCTTGAGAAGTGATTTTAGGCTTTCCTTGGCCTGTTTGAGTTTTCCATTACCTACCAATGATGTCATCCCTAGTCAACCCCTTTGAGCCATTAGCCTTTCTCATTTGAAAATCATGTTACAAGCCTTTACTCGTTCTATAGTGACCCTCTCTTGGCACCCGAGCTTTCCTTAACACTCATGTGAAACAATTGGCAAAAAGCGTAAGTGTGGAGGAGAGACAAGTAAATTGAAGAAAGGTATTAAGGCACAAAAGGAGAAAAACAAATGACGAAAAGTCAAGACAAAGAAAAGAAAAGGAAAAAAAGAAAAAGAAGAATGCAAAAAGTGAATAAAAGAAAAAGTTGAAGGGATTCAAAGAAAGGAAATGATCACAAACATGGAGAAATATGAATGAAATGATCAATAAAGAGTGATGTTAAGCCTCTCTAGTCCCCTAAGGAAAAGAAAGTGCCTCAAAGAATCGGTAAAGTGTGAGCCGAGAATTAAAAGATGGAGTGCTTAAGGAAGGTGTAACCACTTATCCATATTGTATCAATCCCTAATCCAAAATCCTTCATTACACCCCAAAAGAAGTCCTACTTGATTTCGAGCCGAGTGTGCTACATTAGTGGTGATTTAACGAGGGGCAAGCTTATGTTACCGAAAGCCGTACTTGAGACATTCTCTTGAGAGAGATGAGTGAACCTTTCGTAGAAAATTTGAATTGAGTGCTAAATTATTAAGTGATCTTGGCAACTGGAGAGTATAGGAGAAGGATTTTGGGATCCACCATGAACTACAAGATAGAGCGGAAGTTCTTGATGAGCTAAGACAACCCTTGATGCTCGAATGTCACATTGTAGCTATATTGCATAAATAATTAACTTTTTGCCTTGTCAATAATGCATGAGTGGTGTGGGTAATTATTGGTCCCAACTGAGGTGTGAATGATTCACCCGTGGCTAGCCATAATGTCCCCTTAACTTTTGGAGGTGAGAACTATTTTATTTGTTTGAGGACAAGCAAAGACTTATGTTTGAGGGAGTTGATAAGTGGGGATTTTAACTACTTATTAGCGCCTTTTAGCTTTTGTTTTAGTCAAAAAGAGTTTAATTATGTTCCCAAAAATTGATGAAATGTGCTAAATTGCATGAATATTGGAAGATGAACTCCCGAGATGAAATCCAACTCAAAAAGGAGTAATCTAAACTCAAGGACACAAAAGGCACAAAAGCTCAAAAGTGTGGACTGTAGAATATCATCTGCGGACGCAGAGTATGAAGGAAAAGTCAGCAGAGAAAGGTGCAAAGTGCGGTCCGCACATGAATTGTACATCCGAAAGGCTAGGCCAGGAGCAAAGTTCAAATAATGTGCATTCAAAGTCCACCAAAAGTGCGTATCGTACAAGGATTATGCGTCCGCAGAAGAAGTGCTATTGCGGACCGTAGAAGAGTAAGATGCGGCCGCATTTACAAATCTGCGGACGCAAAAAAAGGGCAACGGCTGCAGATCAGAATTATGCGGCCGCAGACTTTCAATTCCTGACAAGTTGAAGAATTCAGGGGACTGCATATGGAATTTTGCAACCGCAGAATCTCCTGAAGGGCATTTTTGTTCGAAATTTTCAGCCCTGTATAAAGAGACGAGTTTCAAAATTTTAGGTCAACTTTTGACATCAGCAGCTACAGTAGTTGTCTCTCTTTAGTTCTTTTAGTAGTTTTTCATATTTTTGGATATTTTAACATAGATTTTATCATTTTGATTTTAAAATATGAGTTTAATTAGCATCTCTTCTTCTATTTCTTCAATTTCAAGCATGAGTAGCTAGACTTTACTAGTGTTGTGACCCAATCCTAATGTGTAAACCTTATGTGTTTTTGATTAAATGCTTATTTTTGGTTGGGTGTTTATTATTTAGCCTTGTTCATGCTTTAATTTATGGAATTAATGGTTGCAAACATTAGTTCATGGCTATTTGACTTAGTCTCTACTTGAGAAAGAGAGACATGGTCTAGAAAAACTTGGTTAACAATAAATTGGGTCAATCGAGAGATTGATAATCCCAATTAATGGGTTCAACCTAGAGATAGTAAAAACCCGACTTGAGCTTTCATCAACCATTTTGTGCAATACCCATTTGGACTTTAGAAGCCAAATTGGGCTAAATCACTCTATGGCCGAGAGGTATTGAGTGGGTAATTGAGTATTGATAGCTATAATACACCCCGATCAACAAAACAAGAATTTAGGTTTATATCCCATTAATAAAACACCTAGGTGATGGTAATAACCCTAGGCCTTTTACAAAACTTGAAAAACAACAAAAACAATTTCCTAGTTTCATTTCTTAACTTTACAATCTTAGTTCAAAATAGACATTGGAACAGCCCCAGTTTGTGGAAGTGTAAATTGAGATAGTTCAAACTCAAGTACTACAATATATACTCATAACCCTAGTGTGTAAACCTTTTGGGTGTTTGATTAAATGCATGTTTATGGTTGGGTGTTTATTATTTAGCCTTTTTCATGATTTAATTTGTGAATATAAATAATGGTTGCAAACATTATTTCATGCCTATTTGACTTAGTCTCTACTTGGGAAAGAGAGACATAATCTAGGAATATTTGGCTAACAAGAAATTGGATCAATCGAGAGATTGATAATCCCAAGTAAAGGGTTCAACCTAGAGATAGTAATAACCTAACTTGAGCTTTTTTCAACCATTTTGTGCAATATCCATTTGGACTTGAGAAAGCTAAATAGGGCAAAATCACTCTCTGGCCGAGAGGTATTGAGTGGGTAATTGAGCATTGATAGCTATAATACACCCTGATCAACAAAACAAGCATTAATGTTTATATCTCATTAGGCGAACAGCTAAGTGATGGGCATAACCCTAGGCCTTTTACAAAACTTGAAAAACAACAAAAATAATTTCCTATTTTCATTTCTTAAGTTTACAATATTAGCTCAAAATAGACATAGAAACAACCCCAATTAGTAGAAGTGTAAATTGAGATAGTTCAAACTCAAGTACTACAGTATATACTCCTAACTCCCACACATAGCTCCTTGTGGAATTCGTTCTCGACTCCTTGTTGGGTATTACTATTGCAATCTACCGTTTCATAACCTTGATTTGAGGTGTGAATTTGGATAAGATCAGGTATCACAATTTACCCCATAATTCTATTGACTCGTTTGCTATGCTTGCAGATGCCTTTGTAAAAGCGCATGCTGGGGCCATCAAGGTCGAGACCAGGAAGTCAAACCTTTTCTAAGTAAAGCAAAGAGATAGCGAGAAGCTCAGGGAATTCGTGTCGAGGTTTCAAATGGAAAAGATGGATCTCCCTTTTGTCGTGGACGATTAGGCCGTTGAGGCATTCATCCAAGGACTCAACCCCTAAAGCTCATTGGCTTCGCAGCAATTGAAACAAAATTTGGTAAAATACCCGGCAGTAAATTGGGCCGACGTCCATAATAGGTACCAATAAAAAATTATGGTAAAAAATGATCAGCTCGGGGGCTCTTCCGAATCTGTTTATCCCGTTAGAACCAGTGACAGATCCAAAAGAGCGGTCGATCATGAACTAAGATCGAACAGGTTTCTGTATCAACCATACAACTGAGATCGAAGGGTAAATGGGTTAGGACGCAACCTTGCTTAGAATGAAAGAAGGAGCGATAGAGGCCATAATAATTGGGGACTCATGAGCAAAAACGCTTTCAATAGAACCACCGGGTCTAAGGAGGCAGCGAGGTTATTGGAGTACAACGTCAGCGTTGATGCTGTCGGCATCGTATCAACCATTGGACGCATCAAAGATACTAAGTGGCCTCGACCATTACAGTCGGATCCAGCCTAAATGGACCCCAACATAATGTGTAAGTATCATGGAATAGGGACTCCAACAATTGAGAGAAGAAGTAGCCCGGTTGTTCAATAACGGACGCCTCCGAGAATTTCTAAGTAATCGAGCCAAAAACCACTTTAGGAGTAGGGACTCCAACAACCAGATCAAGCAAGAGGAACCTCAGCACTTCATTAACATGATCATTTGCGGAGTTGACGTTCCCCAAGGACCGATGTTAAAGCGCACTAAGGTGTCCATTATAAGGGAAAAATGGACTCGAGATTATGTTCCGTAGGGAACCGTCTCTTTCAACAACGAGGACGTTGAAGGCATTGTGCAACCAAATAATGATGCACTGCTAATATTTGTAATCATAAATAAATCTCGAGTTAAGTGTGTGTTAATTGATCCAGGTAGCTCGGCCAACATCATCATATCGAGTTTCGTGGAACAATTTGGTCTAAAAGACCAAATAGTGTCCGCAGTTTGAGTTTTAAATGGATTTAACATGGCATGTGAGACTACTAAAGGGGAGATAACCCTTCCAGTTGACATCGTCGGAACCATTTAGGAAACAAACTTCTACGTGGTCCACTGAGATATGAGATACAATGCTCTATTCAGAAGACCATGGACTCACAACATAAGGGCAGTTCCCTCGACACTACATCAGGCATTGAAATTCCCCACACCAAAGGGATCAAGACTGTTTACGAAGAGCAGCCGGCCGCAAAAGAATGTTCGCGGTCGATGAGGTGATCCCGATATTCGCTCTCTTGACATCAAAATACTCAAGTTCAGTTACCAAGTAAGAAACCAAATAGCAATCACTGATACCAGCCCCTACCGAACCAGAGAGGCAGGAGACGGGCGAGGATGATAATTACGGAGTCCCTAGGTCGTTCAGAGCACCTGACGATTCTGATGCCACCAAGTCAATGGTTACCTGGAAAAAGCTTAAAAATATGAAGAAAGGTTGAAAGATGAAGAGTCAAGTACAGTGATTTGAGTGGAAATTAGGTAAAAACTTGTAGTTTGCTAGGAGGCCCCGGAGAACGAAGGTAAAAATATGAGAGCATAAAGGAAGGTAGTGATAGCCTGAAAACTCGAAGATAGAAGCTTGGTCAAAAGGTAAAAAATGAACAAAGGATGAAAGTATTTATAGAGGGTACGTGTTGCTTCGCCTTCAGGGATGATCTGTCGGTGGCTGACACGTGTTCGAAGTCGTAACGACGTGACTAACAGGACGTTTCAGAGTTCATACGTCGTTTGAATCATCCTGCATTGAAGAAGGAATCAGAGTTCATACATCGTTTGTCATTGTTTCGATAAACCTACTATTTGAGAAATGAGGGGACTATCTGTATACAGGTGAAACCGATTGGACACCTCGATTCTTGGTGAAACGAACAGAGCGGAGACGTAACCGTAAGGAATCAGAATCTGGGCAAAGAGCCCCTCATGTCGAGATTCGGGTGAAACACCTGCCCCCGGAGGAATCGGGACCATATTCCCCAGGACCGATTCGAATCCCGAAGTTTAGGAACTCTACCATACGATCACAAACGGCTAACAAAGGGCCGTGAAATTCGTACCCAACCGGATATCATGGCATAATTCTCGGCTCGTATCAACAATGGATCAATGATTAGCAAGAAGAAGGATTTTTACCCTTTTTTTAGAATTGTACTTAGGGTAGAACTCCCCTACTATATAAAGGGGAGTCTAACTATTCATGAAGGACATTGTAACATGCATATCAAGGAAATATACTCTTATTTTTTTTGTTATTCAAAATTCTTACTTTTTCTCATTACCTCTTCATTAGTGTGAGCCCGAGATCAAAGGCAGGCATTTCATTCAGGTGTTACTGAGTCCGGGGTCACTCCCCTTAATTGGTTTGGCAATTTATTACGTCTTTTGTCCGTTTAATCTAGCGTCATTTATCATTTGTATTGAATTAATCTGTGTATCCTAAAAATACTTATAAATTCAATTGTTATCTGTTTTAGAGGATAAACATAAACACACGTACATAGTTAAGATATAAGGATTGAAAAGAAGAGAGTACCACATGCCCGAAACTTGAGGTGAGGTTTGGTTTTGCATTTTCTCACTATTTTTCGTCCAATGACGCATGCACTATAAAAGTCATGAGACGTAACGAGCAGGGGCGTAGCTAGAATTTAAACCTACTGATTTCAGGATTATAATCTTTTTTAAATTATCGGGTTCTAAATTAATAATTTGCACATATTCATTGGATTTTTTAATACAAACATAAAATTTGAACAAAAGCTACTAGGTTCGACCGAACTCACGGCCAATACAGTGGCTCCGCCCCGGTAACGAGGATGTAGACTTGTGGACCTGTTTCTATCATTATATCGAGGACAAAGCAAGAGCTTTGCATATCTCTATTTAACCAACCCCAGATCAACAATTATTGTGAATTTAAAAATTAATAAACCAAAGGCACAACAGAGTTTCAAGTATTTGTCCTCAAGAGTTTCCAGATACATTGAACCTGGACATACCCACTACATGTGTATAAAACCCCACTTCAACACCATAGTCTTTTGCATCAGTTCCAAACCACAAAACAAAATCAATCTTTGTTCCCGACTTTTTTGGAGGAGCAACTTCATTCAAGAATACAGGATGGCTCCGAGTATAGCACTGCCCTTCTCTGCCCAATCAAAATCCTACCACCGCGAGATCTCCGCCGTGCCGGAGGCGGAGGTTCTTCGGAGAACAAATGAGGAGTTGGAGAAAGAATTGAAGAAGAGTTTGGAGAGGGAGGACAAAATGAGACATGAGCTGAGAAAGACATGGGAAGGGCTGAAGGTGGCGGAGGAAGCTGAGGAGCGGCTTTGCTCTCAGCTAGGAGAACTTGAAGCTGAGGCTGTGAACCGAGCTCGGGCTTATAGGACACGTGTAATCAATTTAATGGAGCAGCTTTTGTAGCACAAAAACTTCTCCAATCAACTTCCATTTCCATTCCCAGTTAGATCTCAACGATTGTCGAAAAAATGTATATTGGCCTTGAAATAAAAGTCACTTTTTATTGTGAAATTAATCGCGTGTGAAAATTTATGCATGCACCTAGCTTAGGAATTTTTTTTTCATATTCTAGGGGTTGGTTATATTTTTTGTTCATCACATGAACTTTGTGTAGTTTGGGTTATTTTTCCTTGTATATTAGCTTAATTGTCTTCTTAGTTGTACGTGAGGTTAATATTGCTTTGTTACTTCCACCGTGCATGCTGATCTGGTGGTGAATGTATGTGTATACGGTAAAAATCAAGGATATTCGATTTTACGGGTTCGACAGTATATCTCGAGAATGAGTCAGTAACGGAGCAAGATCGAACTTGAAGAATACGATGACTAAGAGATCGAGAACAGGCTAAATCGACACCGGAGTAACAGAATCAGGAGATATCCGCAATCGACCACTAATCTCGGTGAGAATCTCGGAACTCGCAGAACCATTAACGGTTATTGATATCAATCATGTATTTTACTTCCGAAATTAGAGTTATACCTTATTTAGGATTCCTCTACGATATAAAGAGGAACCCGGTTCACTTGTAAGACAGATTATCACATACGAATTATCATCTACGCAACTACTGAAAAATACAAACACTCCACTCTTTTACTTGTTGATACGAAATCGTATCGAAAACACGGATATAGCAAAATACACGGAATCAAAAAATAAGAACTAGACCTACAATTTATTGAAAGAACAAGAACCAATTAGGACATGTAGCCTAATTACCTCTATGAACTCAATCAATTGTAACCCTAAGCTATAAAACCCTCAAGAGATTGACAACTCTTGAAAACTCGGATAAAGTAATTAAGCAATTAAGCATCACTACTAATTGCTCACCAACTAAGACTAATATATCACTAATGAAAGCATAAATAAAGCAATAAAGGAATTAACGGCATAAACATAAATGCATTAATTAAAAGATAAGGATAAAGGGTGAGACTTGCATGTCTTCAAGTTTATCATTCATCGAGTCTATCTAAAATAAAAGCCTAAAGGGCTATTTATACTAGAGGGGGTATTTGGCTATTTACAAGTATAGCCTTCTTGATCTTGACTCCTTTAAAGCACTCCAATGTTATGATGTTGATTTGGAAATTGTTAGGCATGCTCATTCGGCATGTATCATCCTCCCCCCTTGAAAGAAATTCGTCCTCGAATTTGGACCTTGAAAAAACAACAAGATGCAAACATAAGTACCGAGCCAATCACAATCAAAGCATTGTTTGTCCAAGCTAAAACTTCAAAGTTCTCAACCTTGCACTCAAAAGTAACACTCATGTGATATAGCCAAGTGTCATAAGCTATAAAGAACACATCTTCAACACAAAAATCACAAACTTGATTATAAGGAAAGTAATACTCATGAGAATAATCAAGAGATGATAAAGTTTCATTCTTCCAACAAAACCACAATCTTGTAAAATTCTCAACAAAGTGCACACTTTTATGGTATAACCAAGTGTCGTATCAAGCAATAAAAATCATACTCTCCAATCCAAAGAAAGACACTTCACCATGATAAGAAACAACTGCGGGGTCAAATATAATTTTTAATCCCCAAATATCTACACACTTTCCAACAACTTCACCTGACAACTTAAGAGATATGCCAAGCTCATCATGACTCAACAGATAAAGAATATCACAATACTCATAGTTAAGAGTCTTTACCTCAATGGCCTTAGATAAACACAAGATAAGCATAAGCCAAACGTACATACCATTCTTGCGTTCGGGAAAAAGGAAAAGCTCTTGACAAAAAGTATGCCAAAGTGATAGTTTAATGCCGTTCTTACCCTTAGCAACTTTCTCGTATTGAACCTTCACAAAATAATCAATAAAGTTAGGTCCTTTTTGCTCAAGATGGTCACACAAAATACCAAAAGAAACATTCTTACATTTTCTCATAAAAGCATTAGCAAAATCCAATGAGAACGTTCTTTCAAAAGTAGGAATAAGAAAAGTAAAGCACTTAGTACTAGTGATAGCATCAATAACTTTACTTTCCTTTTCACGTTCAACAATTTCATCACATAAATATGCACAAGAGTCATCAAGATCAAATACATGAGAAGTCAACTCATTGGAATACAAATGGAAGTTTTCTTCTTCTATATTTATGTCATTGTAAGTAACTTGTTCACTCTCCAACAAGGCATCTCCAAACTCACTTTTGCTTATTTCACCGTAAAAATGGAATCTTTTTGCCAAAGGAACGACAATAGAGTCAAAAGAATCATAAACACATTCTTCTTGACTCATTTCTTCATAAAGATCAAAACTATCTTCCATCAAAGTTAAAGTAGAGTCAAAAGAATCATCACATGCATCATCCCATAAATGTGGGGTATCATAAGATTCAACATCACACACATCACTAGCTAAGGAGCCATTAAACAAAGAACTAGAATCATCCAATAATGCACAAGAACTCCTAACTAGTTGCAAGTCATAACTATTTTTCTCATTACAAGATAAAGAAGTATCAAACTCATCAATGTCATAGCCATCTTTCAAACTCAAAGTGGAACCACAATCATCTAAAGTATCATGAGTAGAAGGATAAGCTATTTTAGCTTGAAGCTCTTCTAAAGTGAAATTCTCTTTACCTTGAACTTGTTCATTAAATTTCAAAAGTTCTCTTGAAAAGGTAGCTTGATCTTCTTTCAAGTTCATCAAAGTAAATTGAACTTCACTTGATGGCTCATCTCCAGAAATTCCTTCACAAGATACAAAACAACTAGAGGATGAAGAAAGGTTATTAGCATTAGAATAAGGAAAATCCTCACTCTCTTTTTGTTTTCCCTCTTTCTTTTCTCTCATTCTCTTTTAAAGCTCTTCCTTCTTTTCTTGTGACAACTCATTCACTTCACTCCATACTTTCTCTCCTTTTTTCACTCTAGAGTTATCACTTTTCTCTCCCTTACTTCTCTCTATCTTTTGTCTCTCATCCTTACCTTTTCTCTTTGCATTTTTCAAGGATGTTCTCAAACTCATTTGGCCTCTTCCCCTTTGGTTCAGTTCATTCCCCCTATATTTATCATGGAAAACTTGTTGGATGTTGTCCAACTCATTCAAGGTGTCCTCTTGATCATGTTGAAAAAGTGGGTTGTTCATCATTCGAGGTTCTTGAGGTGGGATGAGTGGTGGAGGGGGAATATTGTCCCTCCTTGGTGGTACTTGAGGCATATGTTGGGGAGGTAGATTCATTGGTGGTCTAGGTAGTGGTGAAGTTTGAGAAGGTTGTAGTTGAGGTACTTGTGGAGGTTGATGTGTGATTGAGGGTTGTAGTTGGTGTTGGTAGTAGGTAGGTGGTCGGTAGTTTGGTGGAGGAAAATAAGGTCCCTTTGGTGATTGTGGTTGCTTTGGTAAGTTTTGTGGTATTTGGATATGTTGGTTATGTTGCGGTTTTCCTCTTCGAAGCATTTGTCGCACTTGAGAAGGAGAGGGTGTAGTAGAGGAATTAGTAAGTGTCATACTACTCTCCCTTCCTTGTTGCCTCAAGTGAGATTCCTCCATCATGGAATTCAACCTTGCATTCGTTTTGTGTTGCCATATGGTAAAATTGGTAACCTTCTCACTTATGTCATAAAGCATAGAGACAACTTCATGCATCAGAGTCTCACTCATTGGATCACAATTAAGACTAGAAGTTTGTCCATACTCCATGATACCTATAAAACGAGCAAACAAGTTAGTAGTAAAAGTCCTCACCAACTCACTTGATGTCGTTCAACCCTCGTGTATCACACCTTGCACCAATTGGCTTTTGCGTGCTCAAGTCCTATTCACTCTTGCCTTTCTCCACTCAAGTAGTGAATATCAAAATTTCTAGCAAACTTAAGTCCCAAAGTTTCACAACAAGTTCCAACCTTCTTCGGGGTGGAGTGGAAGTTTGGTATTCATAAGGACGGACAATTAAAAGCAAACGGACTTGAACCAAACAATTCACAACGAAAATAAAGAGAAAAGCACGAGAGAAATGGCACGAAATAAACAAAGCACACAAAGAAACTAGAAATAAACTCAATATGAACTAATATCAAGTTAATCTAGTTAAGAGTTTAGGTTACTACAAATTAAAAAGAAAAAGAAAAAGAAACTACAAACTAGACACTTTTTCAAACTGTGGTCATATTCGCAAAAACATGCTATTTTTGTAAAACTAGCCGGATTTGCAAAATCTGAGCAGCTGGACAGATTCGCTAAGCCTAGAGTACTGGGCAGAACACTGGAAAGAGCACTGTGATCTTGACAACCTCGAGTTCTAGATTTGAACACCAACCATTGCAGGATCAGCTCACCGAGTCGCAAATACAGTCTGTCAAACTGTTCAATTCACTTCCAAAAAATCCCATCCTAAATAGCTACTGAATTTTGGCCTTCTGCTTAGCCTCGATTTTGCTGCTCAAACTCTACAAAATGCTAAACACTGCAGAAAATAAACTTTGGTTCAGTCCTTTTTTTCCTCAGAGAAAGTGCAGTTTCAGCAGCTCTATTTCTTCTTCCTTTAAACTTTGAACTAGTGGTGTAATCACAAGATTTTGTCAGCATAAATAGTTGAGTTTAATCCTCAAAAGATTGCTCAAACTGTTAAACTTCCGCTGCCAAACTCAAGTCCCAACTAAACTCCAAATCAGCCAACCTCAAATCAGCATAACCAAACCAAAATTTCAGCAGAAAGCTCACACAAGTATTCAGTAACTAGCAGGCATATACACAGCTCAACAGGGCAGAAACAGTGCAGTAATCAACTTTGGAAGACTGCTGAAACTGCAGTTCTTTTCCATCCCAAATAATGTAGAACAACTGGGGCAACTATCTGAACGTACAGATGCAGATTGCAACTCAAACAATGCAGAAACAACTGCTCAAATTTGCCAGATGCAGCATCAAAACAGTGTGGAAATGCTACCAAATACTGCTCAATTGTGTCCCCTTTTCAGCAGAAGCTTGCAACTAACAAGTTTACCAAACTTGACCCCTGTTTGAGCTAAATTTCTGCCAAACAGGCAAGAGTTGCTGCAGATTTTCTCTGGTGCAAATAACCAATGCAAAACAGGTGCAAAACTGGTGGAAAATGTTGTTGAATCAGTACCAATCTGCAACTCAGTAATGGAACGCAAGGAACCACAATTGACTGCTCGCAAAGATCAATAAACCAGCTACAATCTCACAACATTTGCAAGGAGAATTGTAAGTGCAATTTCCAGATTTGAAGGATAACTTTCAGTTCTCACACTTCAATCAATTTCACAGTCCACACAACTTTGGGTAGTAGCAGAAATTAGAACTAAAGATTTCAGAACTCAAACTCCTAACTCAACTTTGAACTAAGAATCACAGTAGAAATTTCAAGGATTCAGCAGGCCAGAAACCATCCTATTTGAGTTCAAAACTTCCAAACAAACTCTAATATCCAAGCCAAATTCAACCAAATTTCTCAAAACTCAAAGATGAACTTCAGTTTCAGTTCCGAATGTCAATTATAAATGAGAAATTAACAGTTCAAGCTCAAAAACTCATGCGATATTCACCAGCAGTAGAACAAGATTAACTCTCTACTGAAAAACTACTGACTCCCAAAGTCAACTAAGAATTTCCAGAAATCATAGATGAAACACAATTTTAAACTTCAAGGAATCAAACCTGATTCGTCGTGACTTCAGTGAGCTCAAATCTTCATCAAACGAGTCCAAATTTGATATACGAGCTCGATTCAACACAAATAACTATTGTTGAATAAATGTTGAATAACAGTTCAGGAAATCAAAGGAATCCCAGCTCGTCTTTTTAGTCGAATCTACTCTGAAAATTTTGACCGAGAACCACTTCGAAAGGCTTCAATACTCCCAAACTCGAACTAAAACTCCTCGAAACTCAGTTGCAACACAAAGATGAATTCTCCAGCCCACAACTCTGAACCTTCGATGAAAATTTCCAGCAAATAGAACCGAAAAAAAATAGGGCAGACTTCGTTCATACAATTTCAGAACAACAGCAGCTTCATGAAGACGGTCAATCAGTGAATCAGTGATGTGTAGCTAGTGTTTGCGTCTTCAATGTCAGGATTCAATTGGTTTCAACAGCCGCAAAATACAGAAGCTACAACTTTGTCTTCTTAAGTTTTTCAACCAATTTGATCGTTCAATCCAAATCCAACTTAATCACTTAATCGTGGAGGCGAACTGTTTGCGTGGCGATGCTCGACTTCAAATTTTGGGCCCAGAAATTCAATCGTTCGAGTTCGTCCACTGGTTTAATTTACTCGAACCAAAATCAGTTAATCCTTCACCAAATCAAGCCAAACTTCATAAATGACTTCCAAATAACTTCAGGAACAAACCCTAGTGTTCAATTTCTAGAGAAAATCACGAAATCAAAAGAACCCACCCCCTCGTGTTCTTCGCAGATTCCGTTTCTAAATTTTCTGACCAAACCCTAGCAAATCAGCCCCAAAATGATCCCAATATTCAGATTTCAGCTTTGTATTAATGTGTCGAACAAGAATCAGTTACACCCAGTCGATTTCGAGACCCAATTTTAGATTTTAAATTAAACCTAGCTTCTTCGATGAGCTCGGCAAAGGCGGGGTTCGAATTGTGCTCAGATTAAATCGTAATTCCGAATTTTCAGCTCAAATTAGTAGATTAAACTCAGACAATGACGAAATTCAAAAGTTTTCAAATCAAAATCGACGGTGGGAACAAGGAATTCGATGTTTTTGGAAATAAGCAGTGAACAACAGTAGGATTTTCTTTTTAGAACCTAGATGAACAGTAATCTTACTATTTTTGGAAATTTTGTTTTTTTTTTGTTTTTAATTTTGTGATTTGTTGATAATCAAAACAAAGATCCAAGAATCGATAAAATAAACCAAAACCTCCGCTCTGATACCAAGATGATACAGAATCGTATCGAAAATACGGATATAACAAAACACACGTGTCACGACCCAAAATCTATGGGTTGTGATGGCGCCGGACACACTGTCAGGCAAGTCAATCCCTTAATCAGTTGAAATACCTTCCTATTTAACAATTTCGAAATCGTTGTCTTTATTGCATTTCATAATCAAATAAGTAAACTTTTGTAAATTAAACACGACAAGAAATCTATTTAAAAATTCAATAAAACAAGACTCACACATCCCCAGAACCCGGTGAGACAAGTACATGAGCAATTTCTAAGAATTTATACAATTATACAACGCTTGTCCGAAAACAAATTTGGACAAAAGCAATAAATATAAAATGTAAGTACACAGAAGGGAGACTCCGGCAGCTGTGGAACGCTTCTAGATGAATGCAGCCCGTATAAGTCTTCCAAGTCAATCACTGTACTATAAAGGTACCTGTACAACAAAATGCACAGAAGTGTAGTATGAGTACATATACATATATGTACCCAGTGAGTATCTCGTCTAATCTCGATGAAGTAGTGACGAGAGGTCGACTCGATACTCACTAAGGTCCAACAGTAATAAAGTAAGTAGGATGTAAGGAAAACTGTAGGCAAGTAAACAAATAATCAAGTACATCAATATCCGGCATCAAATAACAATCTCAAATCAAACATGTTTGGTATCCGCCGTGGCGTACGGCCCGCTCCCATATGGTACTCAATCTCGTCGTGGAGTACGGCACGATCCCACCCTGGTAGTCTCAATCTAGCCGTGGCGTACGCCCCGATCCCACCCTGGTAGTCTCAATCTCGCCGTGGCGTACGACCCGATCCCACCCTGGTAGTCTCAATCTCGCCGTGGCGTACGACCCGATCCCATAATATAATCAATCATCATTCTGCCGTGGCGTACGGCCCGATCCCATAATATAATCAATCATCATTCTGCCGTGACGTACGACCTGATCCCATAATATAATCAATCATCACTTTGTCGTAGCGTACGGCCCGATTCCATAATATATTCAATCATCACTCTGTCGTGACGTACGGCCCGATCCCATCCCGTGATTCTCTTATCACTCTTAAGTCAAGCCAAGTATCCCAACGTTCAAAGACAACATTACCAATCACACAAGTATACAAGTCATATCTATGCTATAACAGGGAAAAACAATGAACATGTTGTGTCCTAACTACCCGGACGAAGCAGTAATAGCCACTACGTACGGACTCTCGTCACTCGGTGCGTACGTAGCCCCCAAACAAGATAACATAGCAAACAAGGTTACCTAGAGGGACAATTTCCCTCTTACAAGGTTAAAAAGGAGACTCACCTCGCTCTGAAGATTCATCACCGGCTTCCAAGCCTCTACGGCGACCGAAAATGGATGCGCACGCTCCCAAACTATCCAAATAACGATAATTCAATGAAAATATACTCAATAGAACATAACCAATTCAAATTACAAAGTTCCTCAACCCGGCTCAATAAAATGACCAAAATGCCCTCGGGCCCACATGCCCGGACCTCGAAATTTCTTGAAAAAAATCTCTACCCGAAACTTTACTAATTCAATTACACATTTTACTCAATTATTCATGCTCAATTCGTGGCTAAAATCCAAATTTCCAAAATTCTAGGTTTCTTCCAAATTTTCCTCAAATTTTCCCTAATTTTCATGTTCTAATCCATGTAATAATCTTGTATCTAACTTGAAATGAGTAGGAGTAACTTACATTAACATAGATGACGAAAACCCCTCTTGAAGCTCTCCAAAAATCGCCCATGGCTTTGAAAAATGAGAGAGAAATGCCAAAATCCCGTTTTTAATCAACACTGCCCAGGTATTTACTCAGTGCGATCGCGGAGTACAATTTTCCAGCCCAAAATTTTCTCTTTACGATCGCGGAAAGAGCTTCGCGATCGCAGAGAACAAATGTCCAGCCTGCCCGGACAACCTCCAATAGAATAGTCATAACGTTTTGCAAAAAACTCCAAAAGCCGAATAGTTTAATGTTCTGAAAACTAGACTTCAATATATATAACTTTCATTTGTTGGTCATCTCCTAATTCCTTATATATTTCTAGATATAATCTGTCAAAGTCAGCTCATGCGCAACACAACTTTCCTCTTCATCTTCCCAGATACCCTGTAGTGTAACAGCTATATCTCTTTGTAAACAAATCCAAATCATGAATGGTTTACATTTTTAGAAATTCGACACAAAGGGCTACAACTTTCATTTTCATACCATATCAAAATTCTTTATAGATTGTGATATATGAGGCTCCGAAGTCGAGTCAGTGCAGCAGAGCATTTCTTCTATGCGATCGCACAAACTTGCCTGCGATCGCACTTGCCTTTTTCCAGCTCCCTCCAAATCCTTCTCCGCGATTGCACCTTCCTCCTTGCGATCGCACAAGCCTTCCTGGCCCTTATCCGCGATCTCACCTCAACATCCGCGATCGCATAGGTCAAAACCTTGCCCCTCAGTTTCTTCTCCGCAATCACATAACTAAGGCTGCGATCGCACAACATTACCAAAAACACCAGCAAACAACAACAACAATACCACCCGAAATGCCCCAAAACCACCCCAAAACACACCCGAGGCCCTCGGGACCCCATTCAAAAACACGACTCAGTTCCATAACATCCCACGAACTTGCTCGAGGCTTCAAATCCCATCAAACAATGCCGAAATCACGAATCGCACTAAAATCCAACTCTATGAACTTTGAAAATTCCAACTTCCACATTTGATGCCAAAACTTATCAAACCACGTCCGATTGACCTCAAATTTTGCAGGCAAGTCATATTCGACATTACGGACCTTCTCCAACTCCCGGAATCGCATTCCGACCCCGATATCAAAATTTCCATTTCTGGTCGAATTCTTCAAAAACCTTCAGTTTTCTATCTTTAGCCAAATGACCTTAAATTGACTTTCGGATATTCGAATTCACTTCTGATCGCGCTCCCAACTCCAAAATCACCATACGGAGCTATTCCCAGACTCGTAATCCCAAATGGACATCAGTATCATTGAAATGTACTTCAAGTCAAACTTAGGAAATTTCCTTAAAATACTGACTTTCCACAATATACGTTGAACTGCTCCCGAGTTATCCAAAACCTGTTCCGGACATACGCCCAAGTCTGAAATCATCATACGAACCTGCTGGAACCTTCGTATCTTGATTCCGAGGTCGTTACTCAAAATCCTAGCCTTACACGATTTCTTACACTTAAGACTTCTGAAATGAGAATTTTCCTTTAAATTCAACTCTGATCTTCCTGAATTTCAATTCCGACCATATGCACAAGTCAATATACCTGAAATGAAGATGTTTGTGACTCCCAACTGGTGAACGACGCACTGGACCTCAAAATGACTGGTCGGGTCGTTACATTCTCCCCCACTTATACGGACGTTCGTCCTCGAACGTGCCAGGAACTGCCCCAGAATTACCTGGAATCACTGTTTACCACCTCGTGCACCTGCCCGTGCTACCACAACCTGGTTGAGCACATAAGCTTGATCAAATCTGAAGATATCCTCCTTTATTCATACAATAAGCTCCGAACTTAGTTCTAACATCTGAAATTCTCTGTCATGCCTGTTTCTAACATTTGAACACTGAATCAACTACCACACGAGGCACCAGAACACAACTGCAGACCCTTGCTGAATCAGCACCATACACCTCCTGATACATTATCTGACCATAATGACGCTCCCTGGATCTTTAATAGCAAAAATTCTGCGACTTTGATGCTCTCAAAGCACCTTATAAGTTACATTCATACATTTTGCTATAACACTGACGATACCACCACAACGGAGGAAATGTGTAGAAATTCCTAACCAACTGCAGAGTTAGCTAAACATCAAAATCCTTTCTCCTGACTAAGATCATCATCTCATTGCAACCAATGATGGTGATTGTCCTGTAATATACTTGCATAGTCTTATCACACCGATCCCAGATTTATAAATTTCGTCTTACCCAGTATGAACTGCTAAGACAACCAATCACCCCAAACACGGCCATTAGCCTCACACGATGCCACAATGCGCCAATAGGCCACAATTCGAACACGACACATAAAGAAATGACTCCGGAAGGGACTACTCAACTCACGCAACTAATATGAACTTTCCTTAAAAAATTATGAAGTAAAACACAAGAAAATAATTACATGAGCCTTGCTCTGTATCACACTGTTCCGATCCAAATAACATACCCATGGCGGCGTGCCACCCGATCCCATCATAAGACTTACATAAGGAAATATACACAGAGCTGAATTGCTCACTATTACAAATCACTGAATATCGGTTAGAAGCACGCTAAGTGCATAATACCCTTCTGGGGAGACTGATAGAGCCATATGCTACAATACACCAGCACGACTGAGGTGCGATATATAATCTGGATCTCAGGAGCCATCCTTCTCACATGACCTCATCACTACGCGAAACCTTAACACATAAGAAATCCATTCATTCACTTCAAGTCGATTCTGCTCGAACTGAACTAGGCGGATAGCCTTACCTGGGTCCATAATACCCCAATTCCTCTCATAATACACAAGAATAACAATCATAGCCGGGACAAACACCCCAGAATCCACCATCAACTGAACCAAACGTCTTCCAGGCATAAATTCTCAATTAAGCAATATTACACTCCTTTATACTTGGTCTAATTCTTCAACCAATTAGGTGACTACATGCCACACTTATGCAATCTTCCCGCGGTCATGCTCTCATGGCCTTCCACACAAGGCAACAAGTCTGCACATCCTTACTCCTGATCCCACAAATGCTGCAAGACAAATCAAGAACCCATAACCAGGATACAAAGCCTCTTTCCTCAAACACCAATCTCAGGTGACACAGAAGACAATACCAGCTTACTCTAAACATTCAAATACTTTTCCCTTGCTCCTCCGAGCTCATGAAATCCTTGTTAAAGCCGCACACCAATCTCAATTCTTACTTCCAGTTACATACCGCTTTTTGCACATAACATGCCAATATGATATGGCGCAAAATTCCATCATAACCCCTGAACCATTATTAGGGTGAACACTTCATTACCTAGGAACCCTTTTTACTGACTTCAATTCATGAGAACCATAACAACTCACAAGTGAGCTCTCACAATCACAATACATGCAATTCCTTAAGCAGTGGTCTGAACCATCATAACACCTCCGGGACCCGCCTACACCTGACAGTCCATAGCATTTGAATGCTTCCAACTGAAGTCTATTACGACGGCCGACAAGCCCCGCACACATTTGCACAAGCCATGCACATACTCAATCACGCCGAAGAAACTAATCACTGTCGTACTTGTGTCATTTCAACCATGGCTAACCAACTTATCTTCTTTTAATCATCTTTAATTGCCTCAAAGGTAATAGTAACTTCCTTCAACTCATAGCAGCTCAACCCTCACTCATCCCGAGTGACCTTGATTCACGAGACCATGCTGCCTAAATTCCGCAACCCGTCTCACAACCTCCTGAAAATCTTTCTACAACCCGGAGTCTATTTCCCTCACTCCTCCGATACTATCCAGCGTGCTGAAATAACATAGACCACTCCAACCATCATCCTTCCTCTTAGAGATTATACTGCAGAAGCTCGATTCTTAATTATACTGCTGCCTGAAACCCTTAAACACCACATTCTCTAACTTTCGAATTCATTAGGACCACCACTGAGAGTCACCTACTCTGACTGGCCCTGATTACAATAAACTCCAAGGATCTCCTAGCACATAAACACCCTTTCAGCGAAGCACGTGACTGAGTCGCTACCCTTACAACTTGACTATGCCTTAAGCACGAATTCTTAATTTTTTCCCAAAGCCTAGCCTTGGTCCAATAGGTAAAACTTTGCACACATTTATCGAATGCCATGCTCAATTACCGCTTTACTCCTTTCTCTTAGCTGTAACAACTTACCAATATGCCGACAATCCGCAACTCCATGAGGACACAACCCCCCACAACCCAACTGCAGGTGGTGGGACTCCCCCACTTTGGTTAACCTCATTCCTTTAAGCACTACCCGACTTCCTTTCCTTACGCCTGGCCTTTTTGAAATGGAACCACCACCTATCACTTTTCACATATCTTCCTTCATCGTGTGCTTCTCGATTGCGTCCTCAATTCAACGTCCTTCTCTGTAGTTCTTTGAGCTAGCAGATCACCACAACTTCGAACTCTCCGAAGATCATCTTTCTCGAGTTGCCTTCATTAGAGGTAACTGTTCAATTCTGAACCACTACACACCACGATCTCTGACAACNTCGAACTCTCCGAAGATCATCTTTCTCGAGTTGCCTTCATTAGAGGTAACTGTTCAATTATGAACCACTACACACCACGATCTCTGACACCCTCTTCTTCAGCACCGCTTCACAGCACTCTAACCTCATGCATCCGAAGAGCTATAACACTGGCGAATTTAACATATCCTATTCGATCAAACAACGATACCACAACACAGGTGAACACTCCACCTTGCTTGATAACACCAAGCTTACTACTTTATCAATCCGAACCGGACCGTTCATAGTCCAAGTGCCTTTCTTCCGCCGGAACTAAAATACTGGAATCTCAAAACCACGCCCTGAGAAGACCTCCCTTCAAGTCATTCATTACCTCTACATATGGGAAAGCATCCTACCATCCTATCAATATCGCGCGATATCCAATCGTAAGCATCATAACAACCTGATCATAGCCTCAAAGTCCTCAGAAACACAATTACTGAGCGGAAAGAACATATTATTCTCCTGCAGGGCAACAACAACAGCCCCAACCAACTGCACATGGAAAAAATCTCGCACCATATCCGTAGCACCATTTCAATTCCTCAAATCCTCGAATCATAGCAAGAGATTTGCGACGTATAAGATTGAGTAGGAACAAACATAGGCATAAGCCTTAATGGAATCAAATCGCACAATGAGGAATCAAGAAGGGAATTACTCCTTATAGCACTGTAGCCTCTCGAAGATAAGTACAGACGTCTCTGTACCGATCCGCAAGACTCTACTAGACTTGCTCATGACTCGTGAAACCTAAGGAAACCTAGTGCTCTGAAATCACGTAGTCATGACCCAAAACCTATGGGTTGTGATGGCGCCGGACACATTGTCAGGCAAGCCAATCCCTTAATCAGTTGAAATACCTTCCTGTTTAACAATTTCGAAAGCGTTGCCTTTATTGCATTTCATAATCAAATAAGTAAAATTTTGTAAATTAAACACGACAAGAAATCTATTTAAAAATTAAATAAAACAAGACTCACACATCCCCAGAACCCGGTGACACAAGTACATGAGCAAATTCTAAGGATTTATACAATTATACAACGCTTGTCCGAAAACAAATTTGGACAAAAGCAATAAATATAAAACGTAAGTACACAGAAGGGAGACTCCNGTAATTAAGTAAGCAGGATGTAAGGAAAACTGTAGGCAAGTAAATAAATAATCAAGTACATCAATATCCGGCATCAAATAACAATCTCAAATCAAACAAGTTTGGTATCCGCTGTGGCGTACCGCCCGCTCCCATATGGTTCTCAATCTCGTCGTGACGTACGGCCCGATCCTAACCTGATAGTCTCAATCTCGCCGTAGCGTACGGCCCGATCCTAACCTGGTAGTCTCAATCTCGCTGTGGCGTACGACCCGATCCCACCCTGGTAGTCTCAATCTCGCCGTGGCGTACGGCCCCATCCCATAATATAATCAATCATCATTCTGTCGTGGCGTACGGCCCGATCCCATAATATAATCAATCATGATTCTGCCATGGCGTACGGCCCGATAACATAATATAATCAATCATCACTTTGTCGTGGCGTACGACCCGATCCCATAATGTAATCAATCATCACTCTACCGTGGCGTACGGCCTGATCCCATAATATATTCAGTCATCACTCTGCCGTGGCGTACGACCCGATCCCATCCCATGATTCTCTTATCACTCTTAAGTCAAGCCAAGTATCCCAACTTTCAACGACAACAATACCAATCTCACAAGTATACAAGTCATATCTATGCTATAATAGGGAAAACAATGAACATGTTGTGTCCTAACTACCCAGACGAAGCAGTAATAGCCACTACGTACGGG
>ML250691.1:0-30098 GCA_005239495.1 Nicotiana undulata
TACAATCATCACCAAACTACCCTACAAGTATTTACTTACATAATTTAGAAAAACAATTATCTGTTGATTTTAATCTTATTCTCAAATTGGAGGAAGATTTATGGAAACTCAAATTACGAATAAACTTGTTAAATGAGGGAGACGCCAATATTAAATTTTTTCATCTTTCAACTTTAAATCGTAGGAGACAAAATAAAATTACTGCTTTACAGGACCAAGGGGGTAATTGGATTACTAATCCACATGAAATTAAAAGCAACATTATCACCTTTTACAAAGAACTCTTCACGACACAACATACTTGCTCTTACCCCACTTCTACACTACACCCTTTAAATATTTTATCACAACAGGATCGCTCCTCATTAGTTCAACCGTTAACAGATTACGAAATACTTGAGGCCATACATTCATTCAAACCTTTGAAAGCCCCTAGCCCGGATGGCTTGCACCCATATTTTTATCAAAAATATTGGGATACTGTTGGTACCTCAGTTAAGTACTTCTGCCATAAAGTTTTTAATGAGTTTCAAATTGATCCGCAAATAAATAATACTTTACTCTGCCTAATCCCTAAAAATGAAAATGCTGCAACAATATCCCAATTTCGACCCATAAGCCTTTGTAACACCATATATAAAGTGGTTACAAAAATCATAGTTAACCGATTAAAGCCAATCTTGGAACGCATTATCCATTCGACTCAGACTAGTTTTCAGAAAAACAGAAGGGCGGCGGATAATGCAATTATCGTCCAGGAAATTATTACTCGGTTCCAAAGAATGAAAGGTAAAAAGACCACTCACATGTTATTAAAATTAGATCTAGCAAAAGCATTTGATAAGTTGGAATGGTCCTTCATTCACAATACTCTAATTACACTCAATTTTCCAACACTTTTCATCAAACTTATAATGTCTTGTGTTACCACTACTACCACATCCATCATTATCAATGGAGACTCTTCCGACTATTTCACACCCACTAGAGGTATTCGACAAGGCGATCCTCTATCCCCTTACCTCTTTATCCTCTGTATGGAAATGCTTTCTAGACAAATTAACCTAGCAGTAGATCATTGTGAATGGTTACCATCTCCTTATCTCCCGCTGGACCTCAGCTGTCACACTTATTTTTTGCGGACGACATCATACTGACAGCAATTCCAAAAGCTACTACTTGTAATTCCATTATTGCTATACTGGATCATTTCACTTATTATTCAGGGCAGACAATTAACCTCGACAAGTCAAAAATATTTTTCTCTAACAACTGCAACCCTCTTCTTAAAGGAAACATTTTACATCAATTTCATATGACGGAAGGAAAGAATTTTGGGAAATACTTGGGCTTCCCTATTTTTATAAACAAGCCTTCGAAACGAGATTTTCAATTCCTCCTCGATAACTTTAAAACAAAGTTAGCAGGTTGGAAAACACATTTCTTAACAAAAGCAGGAAGGCTCACTCTCATCCGCTCTACTCTCAATCAACTCCCAAACCATCTTATGCAGTATATAAAGATTTCGGATTACATCATTTCCCTACTCAATCGTTACCAACGTAATTTTCTATGGGGTACTACACCACAAAAGAAAAGATTATATCTTATAAAATGGAATACTGTAGCGACCCCCCGAGACCGAGGGAGTTTGGGGATCCAAACTCTTTCTCCCAAAAATAAAGCCTTGCATGGAGGCCTCGCATGGCGGTTATTTCACAATCCGTCTCAATTGTGGGCCCAGGTGCTTATTCATAATTATATCCATCCTACACATCAAATCAAAAAACAAGTCTCTCCCATCTGGAAAAATATTCTCCAAGGTTGGACTTCCTGCAGCCTAGGATATAAATGGAATGTTACAAATGGCTGACATGTAAAAATTTTGCTAGACCCTTGGCTGGATCACAACTTAATTATCCATAACTCCTTCAGTGGACCTCTACATCACTCTGAGGAGAAACAACTAGTATCTGAGATCTATTATAATCAAACATGGCATTTGGATAAACTGTCTCTGACCTTACCTTTTCCAATAACTGAAAAATTAAAAGCCATTTATATGCCCATTTTGTCTCAGATTCCTGACCAAATTTATTGGAATCTTACAACCAGTGGTCTTTTCTTCGTTAAATCACTTTATAACTCTTTAACGCCAAACAATCTCTTACCTCTCTCTTACCGATGGATTTGGCACATTCGAGCCCCCCCAAAAATCATTTTCTTCTTATGGCTATTATGTCATAATCGTCTTCCTACAGCTGACTATCTTTCCAAACTAAATATAATTAATTCTCCCATATGTGCTCAATGCCAGGAAGCCCTCGAAACAATACCTCATATTTTCTTTCACTGTCGACATGCTCGTCAACTATGGGATACTTTTCATATATCTCTTCCTCCCATTACCTCTATACCTACGCAAACGACAAATAATGTCTGGCTCAATCAGTTCTTCATAACGACCAGTGTGCATTTTCCTTACAATATTCCGCCCAAAACATTCCTCAGTTTTGCCTTGTGGCATCTCTGGCTTATCAGGAATCACACTGCAATCGATCATAAAAGAACTGCTCTAAACATTCCCTTACTAATCAACATGGCAGCAGAATATTATTATATGTCCAGGCCCACACGAAGCAGTACACCAGTAATTCCCTTATACATCAAATGGAATCCACCTCTGGAGGCCACCTACAAATTAAATATTGATAGTTCTTGTTCCCATACCACACAACAATATGGTATAGGAGGTGTCTTCAGAAA
This sequence comes from Nicotiana undulata, assembly GCA_005239495.1. Lineage (NCBI taxonomy): Eukaryota > Viridiplantae > Streptophyta > Magnoliopsida > Solanales > Solanaceae > Nicotiana > Nicotiana undulata. The sequence goes on from ML250691.1 coordinate 2,767, forward strand.
TCACCACCGCCAGTGGCTCATGGGGTTTGTAGGAAAATCAGAGAAGGACACACCAATCCAGATGGAACTCTTAGCACTTCTCATGGGACTAAAGTTGACAATACAATATCAGCTTTATCCCCTCACAATTGAGACAGATGCCCAACAGCTACTAGGTATGTTACAAACCACTCCTATACAATATACTAATATTGTTAATGACTGCAGGTTGTTGCTCCTACAGCTGGGTAACCCAGGTCTACACAGCGTTTACAGAGAGCAGAATAAAGTCGCAGATAAATTAGCTGCATATGGAGCTTCGACTACTCAAGACAGCTGCATCATTTTTGTTGAGCCACCACTTTTTGTAATGTCTTCTTACTATCGAGATCATGAAGGTCCACTTCACCGGAGGCTCGTATCAACTCCTAGCAGATCAAACTCAATGCTCTCTGAAAGCCGTGTAGTTTGTAATAGACTAGCCTATCCTACTACTAGTAGTATGTTATTAGTACCTCAGATGCACTTGCGGCATCTTGTAAGAACTCCTACCGTCTTTGTTTGATTATATATTATACTACATCTTTTTACCAAAAAATAAGATAATGACTACAGGTCTTAATTAAGTAGAACCAAGACAAAGTAGAGGCCAAGCACTCAATGTTTTGCCTTCTTTGCGACATGCATAAATGAGCTTAGAATATTTATCAGCACCGACTTTAGAATTCTTTGATACCAGGAAATTAAATGATTTAAAATTATTCAAATCAATTTTCTATATATGGACTCGAGTCCTAATTTACGACCAAGACAATTCATTTCCATATCGTTGATAAAAGCTACTGGACGGTGGAATTCAGCAACCAGATAAAAGAACATGTATAGACAACCGTGCATGGTTTTTAATTCATTACTAGAAATTCGACAAAACCGACCCCGGTCATTCAATCTGCTAATACACGACCAATTAATGTTTGAATAAAATACCTTTCCGGCATCATCCCATTCCGAGGACTCACAGAAATACCCCGGGCGGTGCAATTTTGATCGGTCAATATCTGGAAAAAAACTGGCTGAAGTCGGTCGGTTTTTAAAATATTTTATTTTTTAATTGTTTTTTACGAAACCGACCAACTTTGGTCGCTTTTCTTTGACGCAAAAATACGGAAAATTGTTTTTGAGTTCCGCAAAATTTGTTTTTCGAGAAACTGACCAACTTTTGGTCGACTTTTCTTTTAAAATAAATTAAAATTAATATTAAAAACACAGCCGAAATCGGTCAGTTAATTCAGCCTGTAATTTTAAAAAATCTGACCTAATTTAGTCGATAATTTTATTTTTTAATAAAAACGACTGACATCAGTCGGTTATTTTCGTGTGAAAATACAATTAAAGAGTATAAATAAATAAAAGACAGTCTTAAAACAAAATGCACCTAGGAATGGCAGGCGGTGCGGGTGCGGGGCAAGTTCTGTCTAAACCCGCACAATTTCAACCCGCCCCGCCCCGCATATGATTTAAAATCGTATCCACCCGCCCCACACTCCACCTGCATTCATCCGCCCCGCCCCGCCCCGCCCCGCACTTCAAAAACTCATTGAAATCTTCTTTTTTTACAATAGTTATATTATATAAAGATGCCACAAACATCAACACAACATCTTAAATGTGCCACTTAAATTTTGCATAAATATATACTTTTTATTTTTAGGCCTAAACATTTTGTTGTATTTGCTAATCATTAATTTTCACAAAGATGATTTAAGAAACACCATCAAAATGTTATCTTCTACTTTTAGCTATTTTTAGTATTTCCTATCGACGAAACAAGCAAAGTATGTAGACTTTGGTAACTTTGATAATTGACATTATACTCTGTATAGATTCCCATATGTTGTCATTTTCCTATTTTTGGTACTGTTTATTAGTTCAAAAATAAAATTCTCAACCCGCGACCCGCCCCACCCCGTATGAATTTTTTATTTAAAAATTGAACCTGTCCCGCCCCGCAATCGCAAACTCCCAAACCTGCCCCGCCCCCGCTAACACTCAAACCTGCACCGCACCCGCACTGCCGTATTGCCATCCCTAAATGCACCAATGGTCTAGTGGTAGAATAGTATCCTGCCACAGTACAGACTCCAGTTCGATTCCCGGATGGTGCATTTTTTAATTACATAATTAAAAAATCTACCAACTTCAGTTGATTTTTTCGGCAATTTTTTTTAATTTAATTGACCGACCGAAATCAGTTGAAAAAATACCGACCAAATTCGCTCGGTTATCTCTACCCACATAACGATTACCGACCGCAATGAATCAGTCGGTTTTCGGTAGATTTTTACTAGTTATCGACCAACATCGGTCGATTTTGGCGGTCGAATTTTCCCCTTTTTTTAGTAGTGATTCTGTTTGCTTAAGAATAAGTTAACTTTAACATTTTGTCACTCCAATTATGAATTGAATTTGACTTATAAATGTATGGGTCGAAATATGACCACGTGAGAATGACCTCAAAAAAGAGAATGGCAAGAAGGTGATTAAGTCGTGATTGTGCACACAAGACGTCGTGACGACGAGCGTCACGACCACGGCCGAGGTCGAGACATCGGAAGGCCTTTATGGCATAGCACATGCTATGGCACTTAGGGAGGTCTACCTGAAGCGCCAACAGCAGATTACAGTACACCGGTCAAGGACCGTTGGATAAGGGACAACACCTAGTATATATACAGGGAAGAGAATGATAGTAGGGGCCTTTTTCTAATTCTCTCTTCTTCTCTTAGAACCATCTCTAAGTGAAATCCATGATGGATTCGAGGGAAAGTCCACAACTTTGCTACACATCTTCGTAACCTTCATCATGAAAATAATAAGAATGCAATCAGTAGCTATGAATGGGATACTTTCTTGCTCTCCTTTACCATGTATTATAGAGTGATTATGTTGAGAATGCAAATCCATTATATATGGGACGATGCTTGTTGTATAACTTACTGTTAAAATCTCTTCATCTGTGCGTTTGTGGTATAACTTATGTTACTGTTACCTTGGCACGTCTGGGACTGAAACAAATCGGGACTCTAATTCTAGGATCTAACGAGTGGGGAAAACCATCAACCCATGGAACGCTCAAGCTCAAATAATGACGAGGCGGGATGTGAAGTTGACATCAGGTCCAAAGAGTGCAAGCAGCGAGGAAAACGTGACCGATCTCCCTCATTCATCAGCTAACCATCCAACCAAGGTAACAAATGGTTCCTTATACATTTAACTCGCTATTCCTTTTACAAAAAAGGTGTGAAACGAAGAGCAGGAACGCCCACCCCGAGTACACGTGTGAAAAACTAGCTGACAACGGCTCTAAATTCCTCCCCACGGAAGTAGGCAAACCGAGAAGAAATCCCCACACCATACCGTAGTGCAAATAATAGACAAACGACTCAGAACAAACCAACCTCACTAAGAAAAATCTCCTTAAGCAAGGGGTTGTACGTCAAACTCGAAGACGTCCCGACACAGGCAGACGTGGGTACCAAGAGCTCGCCCATGTGCTCTCCACAGCTATGCAGCACCTACTCACCCGACCGTATACATCAAGTCGCATATGAACCTCTAAGCAATGAATTCATCGCCCACCCCGTCGACAGCCTCTCCAGGCCGAGCGACGAATGGACTATATAGACTGGGACTCACCCCGATGCATGCATAAACCAATGCATGAAACTCTCCAATAAAAAGCAAGGTAGCGCGCGATATTCTTACACCACTCCACGAGTCGCCAAATTAAAACTCGACCTCGCTCGAGTCAAAGAAGTAACTCGACCTCGCTCGAGTAACCAAAGCAAAACTCAACCTCGCTCGAGTCGCCAAATTAAAACTCGACCTCGCTCGAGTCGCCAAAGTAAAACTCGACCTCTCTCTAATCGCCAAAGTACAACTCGACCTCGCTCTAGTCTCCAAAGTAAAACTTGACCTCGCTCGAGTCACCAAAGTAAAACTCAACCTCGCTCAACTCACCAAAGAAAAACTCGACCTTTCTCGATTCACCAAAGCAAAACTCGGTCGCGCTCGATTCGCCAAAGCAAAACTCGACCTCGCTCGAGTCGCCAAAGTAAAACTCGACCTCGCTCGTGTCGCCAACGTAAAACTAGACCTCGCTCGTATATAGACTAGGACTCCCCCCGATGCATGCATAAACCAATGCATGAAACTCTCCAATAAAAAGCAAGGTAGCGCGCGATATTCTTACACCACTCCACGAGTCGCCAAATTAAAACTCGACCTCGCTCGAGTCAAAGAAGTAACTCGACCTCGCTCGAGTCGCCAAATTAAAACTCGACCTCGCTCGAGTCGCCAAAGTAAAACTCGACCTCTCTCTAATCGCCAAAGTACAACTCGACCTCGCTCTAGTCTCCAAAGTAAAACTTGACCTCGCTCGAGTCACCAAAGTAAAACTCAACCTCGCTCAACTCACCAAAGAAAAGCTCGACGTTTCTCGATTCACCAAAGCAAAACTCGGTCGCGCTCGATTTGCCAAAGCAAAACTCGACCTCGCTCGAGTGGCCAAAGTAAAACTCGACCTCGCTCGATTCGCTAAAGTAAAACTCGACCTAACTCGAGTCACCAAAGTAAAACTCAACCTCGCTCAACTCACCAAAGAAAAGCTCGACCTTTCTCGATTCACCAAAGCAAAACTCGGTCGCGCTCGATTTGCCAAAGCAAAACTCGACCTCGCTCGAGTCGCCAAAGTAAAACTCGACCTCGCTCGTGTCGCCAACGTAAAACTCGACCTCGCCCGAGTTGCCAAAGTAAAACTCGACCTCGCTCGATTCGCTAAAGTAAAACTCGACCTAACTCGAGTCACCAAAGTAAATCTCGACCTCGCTCGAGTCGCCAAAGTAAAATTCGACCTTGCTCGAGTCGCCAAAGTAAAACTCGACCTCGCTCGAGTCACCAAAGTAAAATTCTACCTTGCTTGAATTACTTTACGTTCGACATCGCTCGAATTACTTTACATTCGACCTCACTCGAATTACTTCACATTCGACCTCGCTCGAATTACTTCACATTCGACCTCGCTCGAATTGCTTCACATTCGACCTCGCTCGAATTGATTCACATTCGACCTCATTCGAATTGCTTTACATTCGACCGCGCTTGAATTGCTTTACATTCGACCTCGCTCGAATTGCTTTATATTCGACCTCGCTCGAACCAAGTAATATTCGACTTCGCTTGAAAGAAATAAAGGCCAATCCCACCGGATTCCCAAGCGAGACAGGGACTCGGCACCAAAATATTTGAAGTCCTTTCTCAGATACAGAACGTACAGCCAAAAGCAGGAATATACAGCCACAAGCAAACTTTATTCAAAATTTATAGTCTTACAAGAGGCCAAAATAAACCCCCAAAAAAACCAAAGAAAAGAACAAAAAAATCAATCAAAGCACCACAAAACTTCACTCCGCCACATCTCCGCCATCATCCCCGTCGGCACTGCCATCATCAGAAGACAGCTCATCTCCAACCTCAGCACCCCCATCGGCATCCGGTGTCGCGGAATCATAGCCACAGGGCGAGGCGAGCCTCGCGCGCCTTCACGCGAGTATCTTCAAAGGTGGCCACAGTGACATTTCCCGCCACCTAAAGTCCTTATACACATCTCGCTTGGCCTCATCATAGACCCACACCTCATACAAGTGGCGAGGAACAATAACAGAGGTGGAGTCTGAGGGGCCTTAACCAACAACTGCGCATTCTCGGCTTCAAGAGCCGCCACTTTATCGCCCAGATTCGAAGTATCTTGCTTAAGCTCGCCGATCCTCTCTTCGAGCCTTGCCTCCTTCATCGTGGTCGTCTCCCTCTCAGCCTCTTATTCGGATATGAGGATGTGCACGGTACCTTCCAGCACTGCCGTCCTCGCCACAGCCGCAACCCGGGCCCCTTTAGCCCTGTCCAACTCCACCACCTTCCTTTCTAAGTCGGCTAGCTTTTCGGTCCATTCCTCCCTCAAACTAGAAACTCTGGCGCCATTCTGCTCGAGCTCGGTTTGCAAAGATGACACCGTCGCCTGAAGGTCCTCGCACTCGGCCGCGACACCCTTGCCCACCTCGAGATCCTCGTCTTTAACTCTAATCAATCCCTCGAGCTCACTTTATATGCGGATAGACCGCATCAGGTCCTCATCCTTTTTCTCTAACTCCTCCCTGAGAGATCGAGTGTCACCACACGCTTCAAGCCGCATGTGCATCTATCGGCACTTGTTGTAATACCGACAGTATTTCGCAGCCATCTTCAGAAAGATTTCGGCCTGCATCTCGGCTCGACGAGCGCTTTCAATATCCAATATCTAAGTCTAAAGCAAAAAAAAAAGTCAGCAAAAATGAAGGACACAAAGAAAACGAGGTAAAGTCAAGGAACTCACCCTTAACGCCATTCCAGCCACGCAATGTTTGACAAGCCAGAGTCGTTAATCTCCCGAAGAGACCTGCTTTCGGCAGCGGAACTTAAGAGGTCGAACTGCTGCACCAAATTCACCGTATTCTCCAAAAGGTTAAAATCTGACGGGATTTCGAGCACACGGGAAGGACCACCCGCTCTCACATCGACCCTGGTAAATCCTTCTTCGAACAACCTCATATCCTCAAGATCAATATCCGAGTCGGATTCGTAGTCGTCCACCACCACGCCCTTCAACCTTTCACCGGATGGGTCGGAGGTGCGAGCTGAGACGTGGAGGGTACACTTTGAATAATTGTGGCAGCCGCCGAACTCTACCCTGATGCCACTACGGCCTCTTCCGTGCTCGAACCGGGCAACACTTTCGCTCCCTGGGCGACCTCTCTCAAATGCCATGAGAGGATTCACCTACCGAGCTAACCATGGGGGACGGAGAGTCTGAACAAGGGATAATCTCAGTATGACAAGATCTCGACGAAGACTCGACCTGTGCAATAGTTCGATTTCGAGTACCCTCATCAGCAGCTACCAAAGTACGACGCTGGTAGAAGAAGCCGGTTGACGAAAAGCAAGAACAGGGGCCCTCGCCCATCTCACCCCCCTCCGACCTGTCAATATGACATACGACCCAATGTAAACACGAGGCAAAGAAAAACACAAGGAGAAAGGTAAAACGACTCAGGCCAAGACAATGTGATTTACCGGCAGAAGGTTTACGCCCAACCTCTCGTGGAAACGTGCCCATTCATGAATTCCCACCGTGTGAGGCAGAACCGATATCACTCACCCGCGAATATCGCTAACTTGCAACAAAAAAAATGAACAAACAACAAGCAACGACACAGTCAATCAACGAGACCACGGGGTGTAAACAACCAATTAGCGTTGTAAAGAAGGAAAAGGGAAGAAAGACTTACGGGAGAAATTCCACTTCTCGGAGAACTCGGCAGGGTTAGACACCACGTGCTATGTGCGGACATAGAATAAACTCTCCCAGAAGCGGCGATTGGTCTTATCGTCCATTTCGATCACCAGGCTCTTAGTACCACGGTGACAAAGGTGCTACATGATGCCCCTATGAAATATGGGTACAAAGAGATGCATCATGTGCTGAAGGGAAACCCCACGGTTGGCCAACTCCACATACTTGTTGAGCATCAAGAAAAGTTTGTATTGTCATACCTCCTGTTTCCTCCGATAAGGGTGGATAAAGGAGTTTTTCCAATTAAAGTGACATAATCAATTTTGGAATTTATTTGTTGATTTTTAGAGTCGCCACCCAGACTTTTGACGGTATTCCGGGATATCATTTATTTATTGAAATCCCAAACCGAGGAATTTTTGACTCTGTTTAAAAATGTCTGCGAACCAGAAATCTGAGTAAGGAATTATGTTAACCCGGGAGAAGGTGTTAGGCACTCCCGAATTCCTTGATTCTAGCACGGTCGCTTAACTATTGATATTTGGCCTAATTATCTAATTATTTACATATTTTAAACCTATTGTGCATTTTTAGCCATTTTTTACTTTTTAGCCGCTTTTAATATTTATGGATTATTCTGAAATAAGTCACGATGGCGTGCACTTGTTGTTTATGGACACATTGTAAACGCGCCACATGAAATGCACCCGCAATTTACAACGTGTAATTTAATATAGTTTGAAGTTGTGGTCGGGTAGCATGAGTTGCAAACCCGAGTGTAGATTACGTAATCATGACTATGGTCATGATGGTTTAATTGCTTATTTGAAGCAAAGATGTTATTCATTTATTCTCTAAGTTTTTTGCCTTTCCTAAATTGTTTGTTACACTAGTCTAAAAGAGGTAAGATTTGTTTTGTTCAAGGTCTTCTAAGATGACATTTACTTAGTCTAAAGAGGAGGATTTGGGCCATGGCCAAATCTGACCCAATTAGCATTTTTAGGGCCAATCCTATTTTGGTTATTTGTGAAAAAGGATGAGTTATACAATTCAACTAAAAGAATACTAAATGAAGGAAATTAATGGCACAAAATAGAATCATTGATCCATTTGAACATATTTTAAACTGCAGATCTAAAGGACAATCAGAGAACTTATTTAGTCATTATAGAGATGTTGTATTTTAAGAAGCCATGTCTTAAGAAGCTGTCCATACATTTCAAAAGCCCAATTAAAGTGAGAAGGGGGTCCAGTAGGACTTAAGGGCATGTCCTATTACTGGGCTAAATAAATACAGAATTATTAGACTTGAAATTCAGGAGTCTAAACGAGTTTTCTAATAGTAAACTTAATAGTAATAAATGGGATTATGCACAGCCCAGTTCCAGTACCAAAATCGCGTGAAAGTAAAGGTTTTTGAATTTTAAACGAGCTACGCTAACCAGATTTCGGATTAAGTCAGATTATACTAAGTAAAATAAATATAGTGCTAAAGATTTGGGGGGGGGGGGATTTTACACCCCTGAGGCCCAATAGCCAGCCTCGTTCAAGCTCATTGGGCATTCTCACAGGTCTGGCCCAATTGGTATAGTTTAGAGCTTGAAGAAAACAGAATTCCATATTCATAGGAGAAGACCAAAAGTAGATTTAGTCATTCCATACTCATCTAATTGTGCAGTTTTACCAAAAATATACATATTCTCACCTTAGTCTAAATGTTCAGTCCGGCTTATTACAATAATTCTTAACATAAAAAGGAGAAGGGTGTAGGGAGTCTATAGAAATAAGTATGTTGTTTACATTGCTTTTCAACTACAAAATATAAGTTTTCTAATATAAAAGGTATTTAAAGTGACTAACTGCTACTTCAGTGCAAGTCAAAACTGCTCATGACTTCAGACCTGCATTTTCATAGGTTTTCTAAAAAAAACACTGTAAGAGAGCTTTGTGCATTTTTATGGAATGAATCTGACCATTAGAGGGTCAGATTAGTTTCCTTAATGCCATTCAAACTAAAGACCAAACATTGCCATCTATAAAAATTCTAAATGGACTTCAATTATTCACACACATCAGAAACATACACAACTAACTACACAGATTAAGACATTCATAGACATCTTAACAAATAAAATTTTATTTAATACCAAAGAGTTTACATAACTTTAAAGAGACAACAAAAACAGCAAGATATATGACCAAATAAAGGTCAAGAATACCAAAAATTTGAGCTCAACACAGCAATAAGACAGCAGCAAACCAGCCAGAATACCCCAGAACAACAGCTTGACCAAACCAGGATTTTTGAATAGAAATCAACAAGTAAACCAGTTTTCCGGGAAAGAGCCCCAGTCACAAGAAGACCAATTTTTAGAATGTTTTTGCACTCATCATTTCAATATTTTTTCCAGTGATTTCTATTTTTTCAGAGTAATAGTAAATTTTCAGAACAGTATTTTCAGTGTGTGTGTGTGAGAGATTTATGTGAAAAATATCTCTCAAAATCTGTGGTGAACAGTGGTAATGTGTGTCATTTTCAGAGAATGGTCTAGCCTATTTATAGGGAGTCTAGGGGGTGGCATCTATTAGGAATATAACCTATCCTAATATCTGAAATAGTGCAGGTACAGCTGTCCATTCTTATCCTATTGTAATAGCTAGGACAGTTGTACCCCTTTCTAGAATGTTCCTTTATTTACGGCTATTCCCCTTTAAAGTTACTATTTTTTACCCAAAAAAACTGATTTTATGCTTTTTCTGATTTTTATTTTGATATTTATCCTAATTCTAGAAGCTTCTTGAGCTGTTACAACCAAGATTCTTCAATTGAAGTTTCTAAACTACCCTTTAATACCCTTAAAATTACCCTTTTATTATTTAAGGATTATGTTATTTATTAAGTTGACTAGTTTTATCCTAATTGATTGATTAAACTAATAGCTAACTATTAATGAAGCTGAATTTAGACTAACATTTGATTCTAGGAGTTAGTAGCCTATTTTTAAAAGCATTAACCTAAATTAGCTAATTATACAAAGTCTCTTTTAAAGGTTATCAAATTGACTCTTGGTCAGGTGTAACTGATCATCTATCATCTACTAGTGATTAATAGGTTGTTTAAACTAAGGGTTAAAGCCAACGAAATATAAAATTGACTTATGACTAAACTGAAAGGTACTTGAATTATTGACTAATTATTAGCTCATCATTTCTAAGACATGTAGGATTAGGCTGACTAGTTAGCTGCTTCTCTTAATAAACTATTTTTAAGGTGCAAAGGATAGTTGAGGGAAGGTTTGAAAAACCTAAACTAAATACAATCAGTTAAGAAAGACTAACAATTAAACCCATAATATGAAACCTAAACTTAGTAATCTAAGAATCAGAAAAATAAACTTCAATAAAATGGACTAAAGATGAGTTTATTATGAAAATCCTAACTAAACCACGATTAACAATAGACTTATGCAACTAAAACTAGCAACTAGTTTTAGCACACAGTAATTAAGGAAAATAAGGGAGGGGGTGGTAGATGAGCCTAAATTTATTTTCCTAAACTTAGAAAATAGAATTGACTAGAAGCAAATTACAGGTATACTAGGGTTGTAAGTTCAGAATCAAGCCTAGGAAAACATGAAACTCTAAACTAATCGATACTCAATGGTAAAGCAAAATTAACAATTAACATGCAACAACCAATCAACGAGCCTTATGATAAGATTTGAAGCAATGTTTACTCAATAGCTAAACAAAGGCAGTCATGAACGCTAATTAGTTATTAAAAAAACTAAACTTAAAACGGTTGTTATTCAAAAAGTCCTAAATACAATAAAAATGATCAAAACATGCATGGAAACAATTTTAAACTGAACTAATTAAAGAAAAAATAGAAGAGCACAGTAATATTTAGGGAAATTTAGAACTAAACTAAACACATGATTTTGACCTAAAATAATTACAAGAATAGGAAGGAAGGGGGTACCAGTTAGTTTGGACAAAGGTTGGTCGGATTACGGCGGCTCGCTCGACTTTGGCCTGACTCTGGAGGGGTTTGGAAATGGTCCAAACCCACATGAATCGATATCTCTCACCAAGAGCTATCGACTCATGTAGGTTCGAGTCATTGACGCTCTTGAAATCGGCCAGTAGGGGAAATTCTAGGGTTTCGATTCCTAGATCTAAAATTTAAGAATTTGTGGGCTTAAACGGGAAAAATTAGTGTGATATATGGAAAGGAGGAGAGGAGATGACTGCATGGTGAAAGTTTGAAGTGGTTTGGTGGTGCTCCGCCGCCGGCAAGCAATTTCTGGGCAGCGGAAGACGGTGGGGTTAGAGAGAGACGAGGGAGACGGTTGGGGTATTGGGGAACTGAATTTGAGGGTAGGGGTGTTAGGACAGTTTTATAGTGGGGGATTGGGGAGTTGTGGGTCGTTGGATCAAAAGGATCCAACGGCTAGGATGGGAGAGATGGTTAAACGGGGTCGTTTTAGTTAGTGAGGGGTTTGGCCGGGTTTGTCTTGGGCTGGGGGTGTTTGGGTAGTGAGACAAGAGATTTGGGCCTGGGTAATTTGGCCCAGGTCCGATTTTAATCCTTTTTGGAAAATTTAAGCTAATTAACTAATTCAAATTAAACTTAAACTTAAACTTTAAAAAACGTAGTGATTAATTCTAACTTAGTTTTGTCTAATTATAGATTAATTGATGAGTTAATTCAGAGTAAAATCACTTAGTTTAATACCCATAATTATTTAAAGAACAAATTTTGTAATTTTCTTAGTAAAAAGGATTAAATTATGCAACTAATTATCAAAACCCAATTATGTCAAATAATAAAAGTTTTAAAATATTTTTGTTATTATTTTATATTTTATAAATTTTAAAGGATGAATTATGATCATACAATGCAAATAATTCACACATAGACACTGAAATTCAACAAAAACAAAATCTATAAAACTAATTTATTTATCGAATTTTGTATGAGTATTAAGTAGGTGAAAAATAACATGCTCACAACCGTCCCTCTTTGCTCGGAAACATGAAGAGTTTTCGGGCAAAGACAAAGTGAGCAGTCATGAACGACTTTTACCCGTTCAAATACTCCATGCGAAGCGCTTTTGAAAACGTTTGACCGAACCCTGCTTCAAAGCTTGCCTACATATCATTGGCTATAAAGGAATCATATCAGTGTAGTTCTGAAAGTTTTGGTAGCTGGGACTACCGGGTAACTGTGATTTCACTGTTGTTGTTGCTGTTATCGTTGCTGAACTCCTTATTACACCAAAGTAGCAAAATGAAAAAGACTAGCTAAGCATATCAGCTACTAGTTGCCAAACCCTTATATGTATACTCTAAGGCTTGGTCTTGAGTCTTGGCTTTTGCTGATTCTGACCTGGGTCTTGATGCTTGTTAGCTGCAAATGCTGGCTTCATCTCTTCATTTCCTGGATCAAGGTAGAACGGAAGACTCCAATCTCGTCCTGAACAGTTCACGTCTTTTCCTACTTCCATACTTTGGGTTTGGCTTTCTCTTTTTCTTCTTTTCTTTTATTCTGGATCGAAACTCCTTCTTTTGGTCGTCTCGAATCCATTGACCTAAACTGTAATCTGCGTAAAATCAAAAGCAAATGAACAAAATTTTCTGCCCCAGTTTTCAGTAGAAAAATTTCGTGAGTTATTGTAATAAAACTATACTACTTCATTATTAAAAGCAATGAAAGGTCGGAGATGGTGTACCCGGAGTGATTATAGACTAGGGAGTGGATACCCTATGTCTAAAAGTAAAATCAACTACGGGTTGGAGACCCTATTTTGGAAAAGATCGACAGGTTATGCTGTCGCCAGGAAACGATCAACAGGTTATGTTGTTGTTAAGAAAAGATCACCAAGTTATGCCGGTGTCGGAAAAAGATCAACAGGCTATGCTGTTTTCAGGAAAGATCACTAGGTTATGCTGGCATCATGAAAAGGTCAAGTTATGCTGGCGCCAAAAAAGATCATCAGGTTATGCTGGTGTCGGAAGAAGATCAACAAGTTATGTTGTTGTCGTGGAAAGGTCAACAGGTTATGTTGTTTCTAGGAAAAGATCACCAGGTTATGCGGGTGTCGGAAGAAGATCAACAGGTTATGCTGGTGTCGTGGAAAGGTCAACAGGTTATGTTGTTTCTAGGAAAAGATCACCAGGTTATGTTGGTGTCGGAAGAAGATCAACATGTTATGTTGTTGTCAGGAGAAAAATCACCAGGTTATGCTGGTGTCGTGAAAATGTCAACAAGTTATGCTGTTGCCAGGAAAAGATCACCTGGTTATGCTGGTGTCGTGAAAAGGTCAACAGGTTATGATGTTGCCAGGAAAAGATCACCAGGTTATGCCGGTGTCGGGAGAAGATCATCAGGTTATGCTGGTGTCAGGAAAAGATAACCAGGTTATGTTGGCGTCTGGAAAAAGGTAAACAGGTTATGTTGTTGCCAGGAAAAAGATCACCAGGTTATGCTGGTGTCTGCTAGGGAGTGGGACCCTATGTTGGAAAAATCATCGGGTTATACCAGCATCAACTAAGGATTGGGATCCTAAGTTGGAAAAATCATCAGGTTATGTCGGTATCAACTAGGGAGTGGGACCCTATGTTGGCATCATCGGGTTATGTCGGCATCAACTAGGGAGTGGGACCCTATGTTGGCATAAACTAAGAAATGGAATATCCTAGGTTGGAAAAGGTTTAGCTAGGGGTTGGGGCCCTATGCTTCTTAGGTTTGAATTGCTTTCAACCTCATTTCTTCTTCTCTTTTTTTTTTTTTTATATCTTCAGAGAATGAGTGATTGCGGGAAAGAATATTTGGAGGAAACTTCCCTTTTGGATTTGTTGTTGCAGAGCTCCTTCTAGCCTTTGCGCAATTTCTTTTGGTTACACCTGCTTCTTGCGAGGTTGCTTTCAAGTTACACATGTTTCCTATTTTCAAACAAAGAACAATTTGTCAGTTTGAAATGGTGGTTGGTTTTGCGGCCTTGATTATTTCAACTGCTAATTTTGGCCCTTTTGATGAAGATCTCAACCACTTGCTTGCTTGCTGGGGATTGGGTTTTATTTCTAAACTCGGGGACCCTGGCTTCCCATATTTTACCATGGCGATCGGTCACCTGGGACCCAACATTCTGACTTTATTTTGCTTTTGTAGGCCTTTCACTTGCTTTTCCTTTTGGATCCAGAATATCGGGGGGGGGGGGGGGGGGNCTGTTGCAACGGTTAGTCGCGTGGGACTTAACCTTTCCAACTTTACTTCGCCTTTATGGGCCTTTCATTTCTGACTTTTCCTCCAACTTTAACCTTAGGGAACTTGGAGTATTCTGGCTTTTCATACCTTGTCGAGATGGTTAGCCACGTGGGACTCAACCTTTCAACTTCATTCGCCTTTATAGTCACTTCAATTTGATTTTTCCCCTTTGAAGGGTTTTGAGTTTGAAGCATTGGCCGCTATGGCCAGTCGAGATCGACTCGATGCCCCTGACGAGGCTAGGTGCCTTTTGCATATTAGCATGTGCCAGATGAGGGCCTTGTAAATCAGTTTTGCCATCCTTTCTTTGTCTTACTTTAGGAATAGAGTTAGACTGAAAGGGATTAAAGAAAATAAACAAAGGAACGGAAACAACGAATTTTGACAAGAAATATCCCTTTCGGGGAAAGGAAAGAAGGACTTATCTGGAGTGTATGCGGCCTTCAATGAACATGACATGCTTCTTGGACTGGATTCCCGATCCGCGCAAGCCGACTAACTCTACGAAATTTATCACAACTATTACCCCGAGATCGAGAAACCTTGCCCCGGATTGTGTCCATGTCAGTGACCCATTATCCTTTTCAATCAGTGGCGCCCTTTGCGGGTTTTCGCCGACTAACCTCTATCATTTCTCTTCTCACCATCTCCTTGTAGTGTTATTTGCGAGTTTTCACTAACAAGACTCTCTCGTTTTCAATTTCTCTGCCTACCGTAGCCTCATGGTGCCCGTGTGGGTTTTCGCCGATAAGACTCTCTCATTTTAATTCTCTTCTTACCGTCGCCTTATGGTGCCCGTGTGGGTTTTCACCTATAAGATTCTCTCATTTTATTTCTCTCACTTACTTGTAGCATCTCCAAACAACTGTATCCTCCAATTTTGGACATCTTTGCCGATTGATCGGAAGGACTTGAACAGGATTTTGGTGAAAAGAATTTGTTATTGAATTACAACCTTGGAACTTTTCAGGAAAAACATTGCCGAATATATCGTAACATCTGCCCCAGCTTAAACTCTTGGGAGAAATGTGGAATTTTGTTTTGGTGTGACTGAACCCTAGAGAGAGGCTGCCTACGTATCCTTTCGGAATCAAGTCGAACGTTGTTCAGGGAACTTTTTTGTTTTTGTTTTGATTTTTGCTTTGATTTTTTTTTATTATTATTATTTTTTTTTTCCAAAGAGGGTAATGAAAGAAAGATTGACAGCTCAAAGGGGTTTACAAAAGTTGATAGTGTTTGGGGTAGCGTGAATGAAAGCCTTCGTCATTTTGATCGGGAGCATCAACATCACGAAAGTCAAACATAGTAATTTTTGACTGCATCTGCATTGACAATCGTTTCAGGGTCATTTCCTTCGATGTCCCCCAAGTACAATGCTCCTTTCAGTAGCAATTTCCTTATGATGTATGGACTTTTCCAATTTGGGGTGAACTTTCGTTTCGCCTCTTCATGGTGTGGGAGGATACGTCTTAGGACAAGTTGTCCCACTTCGAAATTCCTAGGCCGCACTTTCTTGTTATAGGCGCGGGCCATTCTTTGTTGGTAAAACTGCCCATGATAAATTGTAGCCATTCTTTTCTCATCAATCAGAGTTAACTGTTCCAGTCGGGTTTTGACACATTCATCACCCTCAATTTCAGCTTCGACAATGATCCGAAGGGAGGGAATTTCAACTTCTGCAGGTATTACGGCTTTAGTGCCATAAACCAATAGACAAGGCGTAGCTCCAACCGATGTGCGCACGGTCGTGCGATATCCCAATAATGCGAAAGGCAATTTCTCGTGCCATTGTCTAGAACTTTGAATCGTTTTTCTGAGGATTTTCTTAATGTTTTTATTTGCTGCTTCGACGACGCCATTGGCTTTGGGCCTGTAAGGGGTTGAATTACGGTGTGTGATTTGAAACTGTTCACACACCTCCCTCATCAGGTGATTGTTTAGATTTGTGGCATTGTCAGTAATGATAGTTTTTGGAATACCAAAACGACAGATGATGTTGGAGTGCACAAAATCCACCACAACTTTCTTAGTGACGGCTTTGAATGTGACTGCCTCGACCCATTTTGTGAAATAGTCGATAGCAACCAAGATAAATCTGCGCCCATTTGAATCTCTCGACTCGATTGGACCAATGACATCCATTCCCCAAGCAACGAACAGCCAAGGTGCTGACATGGGATGCAACTCTGAGGGTGGTGCATGGATCAAATCACCATGTATTTTACACTTATGGCACTTTCGTACAAAGCTGAAACAATCTTTCTCCATGGTCATCCAGTAATATCCTGCCCGCAGGATTTTCTTTGCGAGGACGTATCCGTTCATATGGGGACCGCATACTCCTGAATGTACCTCTCTCATAATCTTTTCAGCTTCTTTGGCATCCACACACCTTAATAGATTCAAATCGAGAGTTCTTTTATATAACACTTCCCCGCTTAAAAAGAAACTGCTGGCGAGCATTCTGATGGTTCTCCTTTGGTCTCCGTTGGCCTGCTCCGGGTATTATTTTTGTTTTCAAGAATTTTTTAATATCATGATACCATGGTTGGACATCGCTCTCTACTTCAACCGTGTTACAATAACCATGTCTTTCTCGGATTTGAATCTCCAGCGGGTCAATATGGACATTTCCTGGATATGGCAGCATTGAACTAAGGTAGCCAATGCATTAGCTAACTCAATGTGGAATCGAGGAATATACCTGAATTCGACGGCTTTGAATCGTTTGCTAAGATCCTCCACATGTTGTCTATATGGAAGAAGCTTAACATCTCGAGTTTCCCACTCCCGCTGAGCTTGCTTAATGATCAAGTCGGAGTCTCTCATGAATAGCAGCTCCTCTACATCCATATCAATTGACATGTTCATGCCCATTATGCAGGCTTCATATTCAGCAGTGTTGTTTGTACAGAAGAACCAAAGACGGGCGGTGGCTGGATAGTGTTGTCCCGTGGGTGAAATCAAGATTTCCCCAATCCCAACACCTTTCGAGTTTACAGCTCCGTCAAAGAACATTTTCCAAGTGTTGGTGTCTTCTGGAATTACCTCAACTGAGTTTACTTCCTCGTCCGGGAAGTAAGTACTCAAGGGTTGATATTCATCATCAATGAGATTTTCAGCCAGGTGATCCGCAAGGCTTGAGCTTTCATCATCGTGCAGGTGACATAGACTATGTCAAACTCGGTGAGCATGATTTTCCACTTTTCTAATCTTTCGATGGGCATCGGCTTTTGGAATATATATTTCAAAGGATCCAACCTAGTGATAAGATAGGTGGTGTAAGCCAACAAGTAATGCCGGAGCTTCTGGGCTAGCCAAGTTAAGGCGCAACAAGTTCTTTCTAACAAAGTGTACTTGATTCATAACCTGTGAATTTCTTGATCAAATAGTATATGTCCTGTTCTTTCTTCCCGGTCATATCATGTTGCCCGAGAACACACCTGAAAGAATTCTCCAACACCGTCAAATACAAGAACAAAGGCCTTCATGGTTCTGGTGGGACCAACACTGGCGGATTCGACAGATATTCTTTGATCTTGTCGTAAGCGTCTTGGCATTCGTCCTTCCATCTAATTGTTGCATCTTTATTCAACAGATTAAATATAGGCTCACACGTGGATGTCAACTGAGCAATGAACCTGCTGATGTAATTCAACCTTCCCAGCAAATTCATGACCTCTTTCTTGGTTCTCAGAGGGGGAAAATCCCTAATAGACTTTATCTTTGTCGGATCCAGCTCGATACCCCGTCGACTGACTATAAAGCCCAACAATTTCCTAGACGGAACTCCGAATGCACATTTAGATGGATTTAATTTTAAGTCATACTTACGCAGTCACTCAAAGAATTTCCTCAAATGTCGTACATTGCCGTCTTGCATTCTAGATTTAATAATCGCATCATCCACATATACCTTAATTTCCTGGTGCATCATGTCATGAAAAATGACGGTCATAGCCCTCATATAAGTTGCCCCGGAATTCTTAAGACAAAATGGCATGACCCGGTAGCAGTAAGTACCCCAAAGTGTGGTGAAGGCCGTCTTTTCTGCATCTTCTTCATCCATCAAAACCTGGTGATACCCAGCGTAACAATCTACGAGAGACTATATCTCATGTTTGGCACAATTGTCAACCAGGATGTGGATGTTTGGAAATGGAAAGTTATCTTTGGGGCTTGATTTGTTCAAGTCCGAATAGTCGACACACACTCAGACTTTCCCGTCTTTCTTCGGTACGGGGACCACATTAGCGAGCCACGTGGTGTATTGGACCACTCGGATTACTTCAGCTTTTAACTGTTTAGTGACCTCTTCTTTGATCTTGTCACTAATGTCTGTTTTAAATTTTCTCTTTTTTTGTTGGACGGGAGGATAATCGGGGCAGGTTGGCCATTTGTGCACCACCAAATCAACACTCAGTCCGGGCATATCATCATAGGACCAGGCAAACACGTCTTTGAATTCGAACAAAAGTTGGATCAATGTGTCCCTGGTTTTTTCATCAGTGTGAATACTTATCATGGTTTCTCGGATCTCTTGAGAACTACCCAAATTAACCAGCTCAGTTGCATTTAAATTTGGCTTAGGCTTATTCTCGAATTGTTCCAGTTCTCGATTTATTTCCCTAAAAACCTCATCTTCATCATATTCCGTTTCTTGATTCATTATTTCTTGGTTAGACAGCATATTAAGATCTGGGCATGAAGTCTATAAGCATGTCATGTTATTTAAGTCCGCATTATTAGAACTGAAAAGAGAGATAAGAAAAATAACAAAAATTAGGAAGAATAAAGAAAGATATTCATGGAAGATGAAATATTGATTTCATTTCATTGAATTTTGAAAAATAGGAGGGTTTACATCAGAATTTAAAAGACAATAAACTAAAAACACTCGAGTTACACCCTGAAATAACTCGAAATGTAGAAAGGATGGCAAGGCTGAACTACCGGGATTCCGGCCTGATTGGGATCGGAGTAGCCTTCCAATTATGCAACTTGGCATCAGGCCACATGTATTGAACTTCAGTAGTGCTTGAACCTTCTCCTGGTTGGACCATATGATGTTCATACAACATCTGTCTCATTTCCCCACAGATCTCTTTGATTTCTTCGGCCGTGAAGGCCTCTTTTTCTTCCTCTACGCACTTTGGCTTGACGAATGATTCGGTGATGTGCAGGATTGGCTAAGGCAACACCCAACCATCTCGCTTACGCTTATCAGCCCATTTTTCATCGGCGGGAGTAGTTGGAAACCCTATGCCGAAGAATTTCTTGTTACCAGGCAAAGTAATGGGTTCTGTGATGCCTTACAAAGATGCCCCAAGTCCTTTCCCGGGCTTGTATCCATGTTTGATCATTTCGCCGACGACCATGATTGATGCGCTCGACAAACAAGGTTGAGGGCATGGAGTGCCTTCCTCATACTGGTCGGCAAGCACAATTTCAAAAGCATGGTACACTATGTGCTCGCTTCCTTCTCTGGCCTCAAGGTAGGGGACCGAGGGATCTCTGTAGATCGATTGTTCATCTTCCCCATGGACCACTATTTCTTGATTCTCATATTCAAACTTGACCATCTTATGGAGAGTAGAGAGCACGGCCCCGCAGCATGAATCCAGGGTCTTCCTAGCAGAAAATTATAGGAAGTGTCGATGTCTAGGACTTGGAACGTCACCTCAAAATCCACGGAGCCTATGGTCAGGACTATGTCTATTTCCCCTATAGTGTCTCTTTTGATACCATCGAAAGCACGGACACACACATTATTTGTCATGATCCTTTCAATGCCAATCTCCATTCTTTGCAACGTTAACATAGGGCAAATATCTACCCCGGATCCGCCGTCCAGCATGACCCTTTTCACATAATATCCTTCATACTTGACTGTCAAGTGCAAGGCCTTGTTATGGGCAACTCCTTCGGGATGTAAGTCATTTCGGCTAAAAGAGATTATGTTGACTTCGAAGAACCGCTCTGCCATTCTTTCTAGTTGTTCAACCGTGGTCTCGGTTGGTACATACGCCTCATTTAGCGTCTTTAGAAGTACCTTTTGGTGCTCATTTGATCCCAACAGCAGAGATAGGAGTGAAACCTGAGCAGTAGCTTTTCTGAGTTCTTCGATCACGGCGTATTCAGAAGTTTTCATTTTTCTGAAGAATTCCTCTGCCTCTTCGGCGCTTACCGGCTCTTTAGGCGGAAAATGCTTCTGTTTGTTCTTGTTTAGTTCCTTCAGGTTGAGGTATTTATCAAATGAGTTTGTTTCACTTACTTCCCACGTGATCTCTTTTCCCGTGTATGTTACCACCATTTTGTGGTAGTTCTAGGGGATGGTAGTGGTATCCTTTTATGGGATTCTGTGGTGCGCGGCTAATAACCACGGGCTCATTCAGCCTTGGTGAAATTATCGGCCCCCGCATATAAGTCCCTTTCGGTACATATATCTTCGGGACATTCAGCATAACCTTGTTTTGCTGCCATCTTTTGGGAGGGCTCAACACAAATTGTTCTTTTCTGGGTGCCCTGGAAACATAAAGAACATCATATTTAGAAGGTCCTGTTCTTGTTTTGGTTTCAACCTTTCCTGTGGACTGAGGAGTGGAGTTGCTCTTCGTCTCCTCTTTATCTTGTTTTGGTGCCGCTTTGAGCTTCTTCTCAACATCCGCAATTGCGATGATAGCTTTCAGAGACGGGTCATACTCTCGGTACTCACAAATCATACCAATAACTGACCCGTTATTGTGAGCCGGTAATGGGTTATTGGTCATGTTGGGAGCTTCTTTATCTCTTAGTACCACCCGCTTTTGTTCTATTAAGTTTTCAACTGCCCGCTTGAGGGTCCAACAATTTTCAGTATCGTGTCCTTCGGACCTTGAATGATAGGCACATCGAGTACCGAGTCGATAGGAGGGGGATTCTGGGTTTTGCCTATTTGGGGGTACAGGCTGCAACATACCCATTGGACCAGTTTTGGGAAAAGGCTAGAGTGTGATTCACCTATTGGGGTAAAGTTATCCCTTCTGGGTGGCTCACAGAGGTTATTTTGTGGAGGGCATGGATTATACTGAGCTTGGCGGGGAGGGTTGTTTCTGGGTGGTTGAGCTCGGTTTTGATTATAATGATGTTGCGGCCGGGCTTATGGCTATGCATTCATTACTGGATAAGGTTGGGGCGTCATGGTATACGCTGCATCTTGGTGAGGATAATAATTTCGTGGGGTGCTGGAAAAGTAACCCCGAGGTTGACGGGGGTTTCTTAGACTGGAGGCCATCATTGCCACTTCCTCTTTCTTTCTCCTGTTTGCTGCACTCCCTGATCCATTCTGGATTGCCTGGGAAGTTTCTCTTATGGCTGACTAGCTCAGGATGCGACCCGTTTTTAGACCATTTTCAACCATCTCCCCACTCCTTATAGCTTCCGCGAATGGATTTTCCATATCAGACAAAATATTCTGGAAATAGTCATACTCCTGGTCTTGTAAGAAAATGCTGACCATCTCTGTCTCGTCCATTGGAGGCTTTACTCTAGCAGCTTGATCGCGCCACTTAATAGCATATTCCCTGAAGCTTTCTGAAGATTTTTTCTTGAGGTTGGACAAAGCGTTCCTATCTGGAGCTATGTCCACGTTATACTGGAACTGTCTGACAAAGTCTTGGGCCAGATCGTCCCATATGTGCCAGTGGGAGATATCCTAGTCCATATACCACTCGGACGCGATTCCGGCTAAACTCTCCCCAAAGTAAGCCATTAGTAGTTCCTCTTTTCCGCATGCTCCCCTTAATTGATTGCAATATCCTTTTAGGTGAGCTATGGGATCCCCGTGTCCATCATACTTCTCAAACTTGGGGGTTTTAAACCGAGCGGCAGATGAGTGTGTGGAAACATGCACAAGTCGGCATAAGAAACACTCTTCTGGCCACTCAGGCCTTGTATGTTTTTGAGACTCTACTCAATGCTTTTCATTTTCCGAGCAATCTCTTCTTGCTCGGGCTTCTTTTTGTCTTGTCCTATGGTAGATTCATACCGAGGTTGCTGGGTATGACTTTGGAGTGACATGAGCTGTGTCCAAATGGAACGATGGTGCTTGGAAGGTAAAAGCCGACGGTTCAAAACTTGGCCCAAATACTGTTGGCGGCACCGTGGCAGAGATTGGTGGTGTGGTGAATATGTTGGAAGATACTCCCGAAAATAGTGCCTGGGGGCGAACCTCAGAAGGCATTTTGGCGAAATGAGCTGACATAGTCGGGACCCGAACGGGGTGGCCGGGTAACTTATAGGGACATTGAAGGTTCCGCCTGTTCTGTGAACCAACTCGGGAAAACCAGGAATGGCACTGGGTGGCTCCCTACCGTTGGACCAAGCGTCCCACATTTCCAACACACGGCGACGTAGTATCCTATTCTCTTCAGCAGGTGTTGATTCATATGTCGGGATAACCGATATTGGGTCATCCTCCTAGGGGTTAACGATTGGTAGGTGACTTTCTGACATCATTTCAATACTCCCTTTTGATCTCGTGAAGTACGGGTGTGAAGCCAGATTACCGCAAAAACCAACCACCTAAAAATAGAACCTTAAGTAGAGAAAAACCACAAAATCGTTAGATTGAGGCATTTAACACATAGGGAATCGCACGTTGGGGGGTATTCAATGCACCTAGGTAGTTAAACGTTTTCTACATGTCTCGTATCGGTTGAGTGTCTCATCCCGGCTTTTGTTGTCTCTCATATTTGAACTTTCTTTTTCTTCTTTACTCTTTTTTTTCAAAATTTTCTCTCTTTTTCCTCTAAATTATTTCCTTTTATATGGTTATGTTCGAATCCTATGTGGATTTCTTACGTATCATGACGCCGCGTGAATCAGATCATCACATAGTTCAAGGGATAAATACAAAAGGAAAGAAACATTTTGATTTTTTTAAATTTTCATTCATTAAATAAAACTTCAAATTTCATTCATTACAAAGACTCCGACATACGTTCTTGAAAATTAGAAATAGACTTAAGGTAGACTTAACAGACTGCAAAAGGAAACTGAAATACAGAATCGAAAAATAACATCATGAATACATAAGTGCCTCTACTACTCCAAGGACCCGCAGGAATCAGTCGGTATGGTCGCCGGCCTGCGCGCCATGTCTTGTTGGAGGCGATACAGGTCATCCATTATCTGGCGGACGAAAATCATCACCGCAACGAAGAAGGTAGATCGGGTCATATCCTCACACTCCTGGCATTTTGTAACAACATAATGAGAAATTTCTCTGACCCTTTCCCTAATAATGCCATTTTCCTGGAGTAAGCGCCCAATCTGCTGAGATCTAGCTTCTAAAACCTGGGTGGCCTTATGGTTCTGCTCTTGCAACTGTTGCAAATCTTCTTCTAATCGAGACATCAAATCATAACAGTGTTCCCTTTCTGCTTTAAAATTCTTTGCTTGTTTAGCCATTTCATTCTCGAGAGTGGCTACCTTTTCTTTCAGGCCTGTGACTTCTCTGCCATATTTTCCTTTCAGCTTTTGAACAAACTCTACCCGTTCTTCTGCATTTCTTGCTAATTTTGCCCGGGTTCTTGCCAATTCCTCCTCGTCTTTGTCCAAATCATCCTCATAGTTGCACACTTTTTGCCTAAGACTATTTATAAGTCTTTCATCAGTTCTGCTTCTCTCTAGGTTTTCAGCAGCTATTTTCATCTTTGGATCTGGGCTCGGAGAGCTTCATTTTCTTTGGCCAACCTGTTTTTCTCCCCTTCAGTTGTGGCGTCTTGCAAACTGTTTTCAAATTTGATATCTCTGATCTGGGCTTCCAACTTGCTTATTGTAGCCATGTAGTTGTTCTCTTTTTCCAACCAACCCCAATGCTCTCGTGCTTCATCGGGAAATTGTTGTATGTGGGGTCTTTTGGCGGGCCGTTCCGGGTCTTGATGATCTCTACCCGTTCTACCATACCAAGTGGTGTATCTAGGCTCCACCTCACCTCTGGATAAATCCCTCACTCGAGTCTGTGGCTCCAAAAATGTACACTGATGCCAAATCTGGCGGACCCTATCTTCTGGAAATGCAGCTCTTGGACACAATTCAATGACTTGCCGACTCATATCTTCATCGTGTGGAACATTTTGATATCTTCCTAGCTATCGTAGGACCCGGTGTGGGGCATACGGCTGAATACATCGGATACCAATAGAAGATAACACACTTCGGCTGACATATAGATGACTTAACTTATAGGGAGCCAGCCGAATGTCCATTCAATTTGGTTGGCAGTCAAGGAACTCAAGTGTGCAAACCAGGCTTCTGTGCCTTATGGAAATTCATGACCCTCTACCCGGGTTCCATGTTCTTCAATGCAATTTAGGCCAGTCAGACCGTAATTCATATAACCCGGGCGATGGCAGAGATGTTCGATCATCAAGATTTGTATGAGTAAATTGCATCCCTCGAAGAACTTTCCTCCGGATTGGCAAACAGTTAGGGCACGGTAGATTTCCGCTAAGATCATTGGTACAAGAGTGCCTTTAGCCTTTTTTATCATGAAATCGGCTACTCCTACGAGTCCCAACTCTATATATCCATCGTTCCTCAGGCAGATTAGGGTACCCAAGAATGCTACCACAAAGGTCAATCCCCGGCGGGCCTCCCATTTGTTTTGATTCCCGTGATGGGTTAAACCGGTATCCACATATTAAAAACCTCGAGGGTCCCCATAACGACGGTAGAGGAAGTAAAATGTGCAGAATCCCTCAGATAAGTTCTGATCGTGGACTTCCCGACTGATGCTCAAAAGGTCCAGGAATTTGTGAGGAGTTACAGCTCTGGGCTCTACTGGGTATCGGCTTCTGAGATTCCCACTAAGTCTAGCAAAGCCTGCTATTTCTTCCAGTGTGGGGGTTAATTCAAAATTCGATAAATGAAACACATTGTGCGCTGGATCCCAGAATGGTATTAGAGCCTCGACTATGTCCAGCCTCGGCTTAATCTTCAAGAGGCCGGTGAGTCCGCCCAAGGCTTTTATTACGGCACCTCTACTGACCTCCCCCAGGTCTCTCCACCACATATGGAGTCCTATTGGATTTCCTCTACAACTTTAAAAGGGATATTTTCAACAGTGCTCATCCTGCACATTTATTTAAGTGATTGGTTAAGCAAAACCATGATTTATTTGACCAAAGAGGAAAAAAAGGTGCTATTTTTGCAAAATATTGTAACTAATTGAAAATGGACCATCTTTGCGAATACGGCCCTTCAGCACTTCGAAAAGGAAGCTTTTAGGGTTGTGTTCGCTAATTGGATCAATAATTTAAAAAATACCATAGGTGGCTATTCTTACAAACACAGCCTTCCGGCGTCCCGGCAGGATATTTGGCTATTTAGAAAAGAACGGCATCACCTGACTTTATTTATGACAATATTTTGTGTTTTGCAAAAATAGGGTTGGACCCGATGAGGGTTGCCTACGTATCCCACACCGGAGGGAATCAAACAATGCGTAGTTCGGGAAAATTTTGACGCAATTTTGAAAAATATGCCACTAACTATTTCATTTTTCGAAATACCGTTTTCTTTTCTCCATTTCAAAAATTCTGGCAGAGTTTCGAGACCATAAATCTGGGTAAGGAATTCTTTTAACCGGGGAGAAGGTGTTAGGCACTCCAGAATTCCGTGGTTCTACCACGATCGTTTAACTATTAATATTTGGCCTAATTATCTGATTATTTACATATTTTAAACTTATTGTGCATTTTAAGCCCTTTTTTACTTTTTATTCGCTTTTAATATTTATGGATTATTCTAAAACAAGTCATGATGGCGTGCACTTATCTTTTTTGGACACATTGTGAACGCGTCACATGAAATTTACCCGCAATTTACAACGTGTGATTTTGATATAGTTTGAAGTTATGGTAGGGTAGCATGAGTTTCAAACCCGTGTGTAGATTACGTAATCATGACTATGGTCATGATGGTTTAATTGCTTATTTGAAGCAAAACTATTATTCATTTATTCTCTAAGTTTTTTGCCTTTCCTAAATTGTTTGTTACACTAGTCTAAAAGAGGTAAGATTTGTTTTGTTCAAGGTCTTCTAAGATGACATTTACTTAGTCTAAAGAGGAGGATTTGGGCCATGGCCAAATCTGGCCCAATTAGTATTTTTAGGGCCAATCCTATTTTGGTTATTTGTGAAAAAGGATGAGTTATACAATTCAACTAAAAGCATACTAAATGAAGGAAATTAAAGGCACAAAATACAATCATTGATCCATTTCAACACATTTCAAACTGCAGATCTAAAGGACAATCAGAGAACTTATTAACGATTTTGAACATTTGTTTTTAGTCATTATAGAGATGTTGTATTTTAAGAAGCCATGTCTTAAGAAGTTGTCCATACATTTCAAAAGCCCAATTAAAGTGAGAAGGGGTCCAGTAGGACTTAAGGGCATGCCCTATTACTGGGCTAACTAAATGCAGAATTATTAGACTTGAAATCCAGGAGTCTAAACGAATTTTCTAATAGTAAACTTAACAGTAATAAATAGGATTATGCACAGCCCAGTTCCAGTACCAAAATCGCATGAAATTAAAGGTCTTTGAATTTTAAACGATCTATGCTAACCGGATTTCGGATAAAGCCATATTATACTAAGTAAAAAAAATATAGTGCTTAAGATTTGGGGGGGGGGGGGGGGGGTTTTTCC
>ML250692.1:0-49346 GCA_005239495.1 Nicotiana undulata
ACAATGGTTGACTCCTAGTCTAATATTGCCTCTGTGAGCATTCAAAATTGGATGAGGTAAAAAGAATTATAGTATGATTGTAACTCAAAAATTCAGGAATCTATCCGCACAGACCCATTCAAATTCGAATTTTGGTAGAATGAGACATTTGCGGCAGATTACGTGAATCTTGGTTAGTAATACAATAAGTTTTGCTTCTGTTTCTTAATTTTTTTAGAAGATAAGCACAACAAGTAGTTGATGTCAAAGTAATAAGTCATTTCACGTGGGACCATTAGATATGTGATATGTATGGATTTTAATTGATAATTTAATCTTGACAAACATTTGGGTCTATTATCAATTAGGCACTCTGCACCATCAAATTGGACTACATGAAGGAAACAATTATAAGAATACGTTCCTATTTTTTTTTTCCTTTGTATTACTTCAAGCTTTGTCTTTGAGGGGTAACAAGTTACACTCCGACAAATTTTGAAGTAGGGGGCATTTGTAAGTATTTAAAATTTATCGGATATAAATTCATAAATAATTTGGACCATATTAAATTTAAAATATTAGTCCAAATAAATATTGTGGCTAATAAATTGGGTAATTATACATGTGTTAGGCTAGTCCATTTAATTGGACTACAAATTAAATGATAAGCCCTCTTTATTAGCCCAATGTTCAAATGGCTATTAGCCCATCTTAAAGCCCAGGCTCATGCCACGTGTCAAGTGATGTGGCAATTCAAGTCAAAAGAACAAGCCAATAGAATCAAGACACATGCCAAGTGACGTGGCAATCCAAGACAAATAAATGAGCCAATGAAATCATGCCATGTGTCAAGTGATGTGGCAATCCAAGATAAATAAATGAGCCAATTAAATCATGCCAAGTGTATGGATGGTATTGGTCAATTCAAACGGACCAATCAAATTGCAGAGTCACACCACTCCTTACAACTATAAATAGAGGTCTTCATAAAGCTAGAAGACACCAGAAGATATAACAAGAAGCAAGCAGAGAGCTCGTGGATCAAACACCGCAGNCAACCTGAAAAACTCGACAAAACCGAACTAATCCAAACCGATATAATCGATTTGGCTTAGTTTTGATAAAATCGAACCAACCCGGTACATGTACACCCCTATCCAAAATAATTGTTTATAGTGGAACAATTAATAGTTGCTGATAATGGTACTAGGAAACAAAAGTTTTCACTGGTGAGGGTAATGGTCAATTCTCTGAAGACTCTGAACTAGTAATAGGAGTAACAATAGCCAATAAGCATAATACATAGATATTTTAATAATTTTTCTCCATATAAATATATTTGGCATACTATACATTTGATTTGTAAAGGAAGTATAAAAGAATCTAAAATTCTATATGTAGAGTTTGCAAAAATGGCTTGGGTTTAGCAACCAATTTCGACTAGTAGAAGTCTTGGTAGACGACTATCTTCAAACAAAATTAATAAATATCTTCTTGTCTTTTTTCCAGAGGGTCAATTTATTTTGACTGTCAAACTTCTAGACGGATTCTTTCTTAATAATACCCTCGTGCATTATATATTCTCTCTTCATTGGAGTGCTTGACTTTCTTATTTTTTGCCTTCTCTCGTAGTTTTATTTGACTCGTATTTTGACCATAATATATCAATTTAATGCCTTTGATTTTCCAGGGAATTTCGGAACACCTTCATCTTCCTTCCTTCCCTAATATAAATAGTAATCTTTTTTGGCCTAAAACAAATATCATAAACATATAGACAAAGGCAAATATATATAGATCGAGAGATGGATTTGGTTCAAAGCATATTTAGCGGTGGCTTAATAAAGAGACAGTGGAGAAGAAGAAGATACCAACGTCTAGATGGTACAGGAAGGAAGAACATGAAGGTTACTAGGTTTGGTAAAGCAAATGGAAATAACAAAAGAAAATGGAGAATTAAAGCAATTCCAAAGTTGAAGTTGAAGATTCTTTCACCATTGAAGTTATGGAACAAGTTCAAGAATGCTTATATGAGCATGATGATTAAGTTGGCTGGAAATGTAAACTCATTGAACAATGGGAATGTGTTTGGTGCCAAAAGGATTCCAAAGGCAAGAGAAGCTAAATTGGGTTATACAAATACTGAGTTTGAGAACAGACTTATATATGAGATTTACAAGTCAATGGTTCCTTCTATGGAACTGTATCCAAATCTATAGCCAGACCACTGCGTTTCTAATTATTTCTTCTTCTAATGATCAGCCTCTAGTTTAAAGATTGCTAGGGGTTTGGATATATATATATAAATGCATTCTTTAGTTTCTTATATTTTGTAACAAAAGCTTGTCTCTGCAGCCGGACATAGCTTGAATATTCTTTGTGTTCAATTCTTGAATTATGATATGAACAAAAAGTTGATTTTGTTTGTTTATTTTTTTGTTTTTGTGTAAAAAGTTATCCACGTGACCAATTTGGTCTTTTATTTTAGTCCAAAATAAGTGTCCATTTATATAATCAAGAAAATATTCAATTTGTTTTTCCAAAGTTATCCTTGTGTACGTATCCTACTCCTCACATTAACTATGCTTCAACATTTAATCAAGATCGTAGTTTAGTCACACTAACTATATTTTTTGTCTTGAATTTGGTATTTTTTTAGTGGATATGCCCAAGACAAATTGATCATTTATTATCATTATTGAGGTTACGTGACACTTCAGGTGCATGAGGAACAAATTTGATATTTTAATATCAAAAGTTTAAGTAGAAACTACAAAATCGTATGTACTTGTATTTGAGATCAAAGATACAGATTAAGGTAGAGACCAAATTTTTAGTTGGAGAGAAATAACAGGAATTAATGTGATTTTGTCTCAATGTGATTATGTCAAGATCTCCGACCTATTGTTATGTAGCGGAAGAAATCAATTTCTTTTACATGATACCAAGTTACCAACTAGTAAAATTAAACTTGAGACTTTTTAGTTTCAGCACTTTAATCTCGATTGAATAATAATCAGGCCTTAGCTTAACTTTTTGACTGAGTAAATAAAATAAAAAAAATTAGTAAAAAGGGGAAACATCAATTCTATTTTATTGTTTATTGGGACAATTTATTATTTGAATCAAAATTGGGGAGAAATTACAAAATAGCCAGATTTACAAGTTGTCATTCAAAAATAGTCACAGTTTCAAAAGTAATTCGAATTTAGTCACTTATCATATGAAGATAAATCTGAACGAAAACACTGTTCAAAATCTGAAAAATACTCCAGCATAATATACTGGAATTCAAGTATAACATACTGGAGTTCCAGTGTAATATACCGGTCCAACATAATATGCTGAAAGTTCATATATAGTTGCTCCAATCTCCGGTATATTATGCTGAAACTTTCCTCGTGTTGGAGTTCCAACATAATATGCTGGAAGTTCATACACAGGTGTACCGATCTCCAGTATATTATGCTAGAACTTTCCGTATTGCAGCAAAATAGTGACTTTTTCAATGACTTTGCAACGTTTGCTATTTTTGGATGACCAGTCTGAAAACTGGCTAGCCCGTGCTATTTTTACTCGAAATTGAGGGACAATGTTTAGCTCATTCGATTGGTTGGGCTTACTTCTTGGATTAGGAACATGGGCTGCTTTTTCTACAAGTGAAGTGAAGGTTCATTCTGGCCCAATTAACTTGGTCCAGTGGTACTCATTTTTCTCTAATTGAGATTTTTACATTTCTATACCATATATGAATTTATATTACCTTTCCTATTCAACTTTTAATATTATATATCTAATTATCATTTATGTACATTTTAGGAGATTTAATGATATTAATTAGTCTCCTAATTTAACTCTATCGTATATTCCCACTCCCCTACATTTCTCTTTCCAAATCTCACCCCCTCACCCACGTATCAAACCACACTCCACGATTTTCTCTTCAATCACCCACGATTTTCTTTTCTAAAATCAGCCAAAAATTGTTAACCTCTCCATTAACGCATTTTGCAAGTACTTTCTTCAAAAATCAGTCAAAAATTGTACTCTTCTTCAGAGTTCATACCCCCGTTAACGACTTTTGCAAAACTAGCTTCAACAATTTTCAATAAAGAAGAACATAGCTTCAAAGAACGTCCCTAACAAAGTTAAAGGATCAGATGTTCCACCATTGATAGCCATTAAAAAGATTTGAAGCTTTGAATTCGAATTTGGATTTTCAAAAAATATTACTTATTTGAATTGAGTGTTGTTGCAAAACAATTGGGAATTCTCTCTACTTCTCTCTCTATCTCTCAATCCCTAATTCCAGTAATGTAAAACAAAGGAAAAAAGAGCAGCAATTCCACCATTGATAGCCATTAAAAAATTTTGAAGCTTTGAATTCGAATTTGGGTTTTCAAAAATCATTATTTGTTTGGATTGGGTGTTGTTGTAAACAATTGGGAATATGATTTGGAGTTTATATCTCAATTTTGAGGGTGTTTTGGTGAAGATTAGACTTGATTTTTGCTGAATTTCAGATTGAAAGTCGAATAAGAAGAAGAAGAAGATGACGACGAAGACGTGATATGCACTATATTTACGAAATTGTAGTAAAATTATAGAAAAATTGTAAAAAAATTGTAGAAATAATGTAAGAAAGTTGTAGATAAATTGTGTAATATATAATTAGTTGTAAGAAATTTATTTTTACTATGTATAAATCAGATACAAAATATACAAAAGACATATTGTATAAATTTTGTATAAAATTTGTATGTTATTGTAGTTATATTTAACTTGATAGAAATAATGTATGAAAGTTGTAGATAACTTGTATAATATATAATTAGTTGTATGAAATTCATTTTTACTATGTATAAATCAGATACAAAATATACAAAAGACATATTGTATAAATTTTGTATAAAATTTGTATGTTATTGTAGTTATATTTAACTTGATAGAAATAATGTATGAAAGTTGTAGATAACTTGTATAATATATAATTAGTTGTATGAAATTCATTTTTACTATGTATAAATCAGGTACAAAATATACAAAAGACATATTGTATAAATTTTGTATTTAAATTGTATGTTTTTGTAGTTGTATTTAATTGGGTAGAAATAATGTGTGAAAATTATAGATAAATTTTATAATATATGATTAGTTGTACGAAATTTATTTTTACTATGTATAAATCTGATACAAAATATACAAAAGACATATATTGGAAGTAAAATAACTTTAAGGCAAGTACAAAATGATCTGCATATGGTTCCTTCGACCTTTTTGTGGTCTTGATTTTTCATACTTAGGTTTCTGAAGAACATGAGTTAAAGCCTAAAGGAGAGTTCCTGTTGAGTTAGATGTTATAGCTCAGAAATAAAAGCAAAGTTACCATTAAGAGTAAACAGTAGTTATAATGCCCAATATTTTTATCATACCATATTCAATTTCTGATAGCAATTACTTGTCATCGATTTGTTATGCCTATGTTTTTGAATTTATTTTTTCTAGTTCTAGTTTTTAGAAATAAGTGTTGGGTGTACAAACTGGGGTACGAACAAGGGTAAACTTGAGATTTCAAAATAAAATTTGCTTTTGTTTTCTCAATTTTGACCGTTTATGACAAAAGCTTGAGCAATTGGGGGTTTAACGATAATTACATTCGTTCCTTCGTTAATATCGAACCCCTACTTATATTCTTGACAGTCTTCTTCATTAGTTCTTTCATGAATAAGCACATTTCTCAATTCTCTGCCTTGAGAACTGGTTGAAGACACGAATAATGGATTTGGGAGCCTTTTAAGGTGGATTGTATATATTTTGTAAACAAAACTTGTTTATGTTGGGTAATTAGCTATACATGGACATTAAGAGTAATAAAGTTTCAAATAGTATATAGGAATGAAAAAACCCCATTATGGAATCTCTCATTATTATTTAAAAATAGAAATAAATAAAGTAGGATAAAAGATCCTTAAAATTTTGTTAGTTATCTGAATTTTAGTCAGATATAATTCATTATTTATGTGCTTATCTCTTTATTTATTTATTATTATCTAAACAACAAGAGTAGAAACTTTGAAGTAAAAGAACCTAAATTCAAAATTAACTCCATTAAATAACTTTTGCATGACTTCTACTAACCTAGCATAGAATCGCATCATAATTTTAAATCATGAGTGAATATATAAACTAGCGTTGTACTTTAATAAATATTTTCATTAAAATGTGAGCTAATGCAGTGGTTCCATTCGTACTAGTGTTAGCTTTGAGAGTCTATAAAATAAATAAATAAATAAATATATAAATGAAAGGAAGTTGGAGGAAAATGACAAAGTGAAGGTGAAGACTGGTTGATTTAGACTGTCTCCGGTCCCAAATAAGTGATTTTTTGTGGTCCAAAATAAGTGATTTTTTCCAGTTTTCAAGAATGAATTAATTATTTTTTTCTTACATTGTCCTCGGAGTAAATAGTGTTGAAATATATGTTAGGAGTATTTATGTGAGATATTAAAGGTTAATATGATCAATTTTATTGTTAATTAATATTAAAAGATGGATTTTTTAATCTGTATGAAAATATCCAACAAATCATTTATTTTGGACTGGAGGGAGTATAAACGAATTCTCTAGTAAGGGTGAATATAATTAATATTATAATGAGTTGTTAAATTAAAAATTGTATGGGACCAATTGAATCTTGAAGAATGAAATTTGATGGGAAAGACAGTAAGTAGGACCACAAAGTTAGTTAAAGTTGTGACAAGGAAGCAACTCTAGAGGAGTAATGATTTGATTATTAGTTAAATAATAGCCTTAGAAACCAAACTATACTTTATTAATCTGAATAACCATCATTACTTTCAGATAATTTCTAGCTATTCCTTGAGCTTTAAATCACCTTCTTCCTTCACCTTCTTATACTTTCATGCCACGCCAATATTCTCATACTTGACTACCCACCCAGCTTCTCCTTGCCATTTCCAACCGCTACTCTTTCTATTTTTATATGTTTTCTTGTGCGGCTCTATAGTCTTATCTCGTGTCAAATGTTTGAAATTTTTTAAAATATATCTTCAAGTGAAAAATTAAAAATTTTATGAACAAATGTTGATTTCGGAAAAATTTTGGAAAAAAGAAATTTTTTTATGTCCAAACGGGATTAGTGTTTCCACCTAATATCAGATACTTGCATTGGAGTCGACTAAATTCATATTCGCGTTGGGAAGCTTCACATTGGAGGTAAAATGCTCTCTAACAAAGGCGACTCCATACCAGGACTCGAACCCGAAACCTCTGGTTAATGATGAAATAATACTTACCACTCCACAATATCCACGTATACTTAATTGAGTATGTAGATATTTGTTAAAAAATTTAGATGGTAATTAAGCATTGAACGGTTCTTGATCCATGTCAGTGTCCTTAGAGGAAAATAAAAGTTGATAAATGACTAGTTAGCTAATTTAGTATCTTAAATTTCCATTTTCATACTTGAAATATTACCTATTTCTCTTTCTGTCTTAATTTATGCAGAGTTGTTCTGAGTTCCAAGGTTAAAGCACCTAACTTTTTTTATGTGATTCCGACATTGATATTTTAAAGTTTTAACGATAAAATTTACATACTTGAAAATTACATAAAAGTTACTATAACTGAATGTGGTTAAGAATTTAAAATATTTAATAATTAAAGCATTTGACCAATTTTTGTAAAAGAATTTTTTTTTGAACTCCTCAAATAGTAACACCTTCATATAAATTGGACGAATGAAGTATCATATTTGAATTCGGTCTCTTCTCTAAATAATTTCTGAATTATGAAGCAGATTGATTGTGACAATCCTAATTTGATTATTTTAAAAAGATAAATTAGAAGAAATGCACTTCTTGTGTTTTGCATGCTTTCATCTATAAATTGATAATGACACGTTGGTGACATAACGTTAATACTAAGTAATTTGCAGCAACATAGGAGTTGACTATTAATGAGAATTAGCAATCTCAATCAACACCAACATATACAACGTCTGTGTGATAAAGAAATAAAGATAGTTAGTTATGCCGTAATAATCAAATTAGGGGAACATTAGTTTTATAGAATAACTAACTCGTGATACTTGATTTATCCTTCCGCAACAACTTACAAACTTCGGATAGTATATACAACTAATAGCCCGTTTGGCTAAACTTCTAAAGTCAGCTTATTTTGAGAAGTGCTTTTTAAAAAAGTGCTTTTGGCGAGAAGCAATTTGTGTTTGGCTAATTAATTTAAAAAGCAATTTTGAGCAGTAATTAGTGTTTGACCAAGCTTTTGAAAATTGCTTCTAAGTGTATTTTTTTCTCAAAAGTGCTTCTCAGAAAAGTGCTTTTGAAGAGAAGCTACTTTTTTCTGCTTCTCCAAAACTGCTTCTGCTTCTCCTCAAAAGCACTTTTTTTCCTTACAAAAGTTTGGCCAAACACCTCAAATTTTTGGCCAAGAGTGCTTTTGGCCAAAAAAACACTTTTGGCCCAAAAAAAAAACTTGGTCAAACAGGCTATAAATCATGTGGGGTAAATCGCAGGGGTAGGTCAAGCTGACCCTTACATTTTCATTCTCCCATAACGGTATTGAAAACGATTTGATTTTTATCCACATAATAGTGTATAGTTTTTACAATAATAGTGTATTTAATTATAAATACTATATGGGCTTTATTTTCTAGAATTTCAGGTTTCTAATCTTGCTAATAATCGACGGATTTAAGTTAAATACGCTGTAAAAAGGTTTACAATGAATTTTAAGTTGCAATAGTAGAGTTTTACTTGTAATTATCGAATAAAAAGCTTAATTGTATAAATATATTTTTACGTGGTGTGTGCATAGAACTTAAAACTCAATCATAAATTGTTATATTTGAAATCCACTTTGGGCGTTTAAAATTTCCGCGCCTTGTGACCGAAGCAAGCAAAGTTCTTGCTACCGGAACTACTATATAATATTGGTAATCCCAGGCACGACTTGTGCTTTGTCTCAACCACTGGACGAAGACCTTCATTGCTCTCTCTGCTACTCTATCAACTCTCCGGACATTTCTTCCCTCTTTAGCAGTACGAATTACGCAGCTCCGTCTTACTACCACGACTGTCTTCAGGTAGATTATGGTGCTTTTTGTGCTCTTCCTGATTTTCATTTGACATTTTCAATTGATGCGATTTGCTTAATTTGTTTTTGTTTCTGATTTTTGATTTTACTTCAATCAGTGTTAAGTGATTGCTAATTTGAATTTCTATGTGAATTCTCGTTGCTTTTAAGTATTTTTCTCTGTGCGATTTTGCGAATTCGCAATGCTAAATTGCGGTGCTTTTTCTACTCTTCGCGATTTCAATTAGCAGTTCCGTCAGATGCCGTTTGCTTATCCTTGCGTTTCTAGTTTGATATGCTTCGATTTCTGTTATGCGATTGCTACATTCTATATCTACGTGAATTTAGGTTGCTTTTAAGTACTACTTATTCTGTTTAATTCTGGAAAATTCAGTAGACGAGATGAACTGTGCTTGAAGGCCGGTATTTTACTGTTTTGGAAGGTTGATCTTAAATTACCGCTCATATTCCACTTTAGCTTGCAGCGAAATGCTTTTTGTCCTCTTCGTGATATCCTCTATTAGAATTTTCATCAGAAGCAATTTGATTATTAATTCGTACGTTTCTCAGTCTGTTTTGCTTCGATTCGTTTATGTGATCGCTAGGTTTCAATATCTGTTTGAACGTCAGTTGCTTTTGAGCTATTGTTCGGTGCAATTTTGAGAAAGTGAACTATAGAAGATCAATTGTACTTGATATTTTTCATTGTTGACTGTTTTAGAATGCTTTCTGAATTTACTGATCATTTTTTATTTCAAGTGAATAAGCCGTATGCTTACTTCTACGTCTGTGTCTGTTATGCTTCAAGCCTTCAATTAGCTTTTATGTGATTGTCGGTGAAAAGAAGGTTTTATGTGATTTTTAGGTTCAGTTTCTCTGTGAATCTCCGTTAGTCCGTTGGTTTTCAGTAGTTGTTCTGCTCAATTTGGGTAAATTCGCTATACTAGATCAAATGTGTTTCGATTTTTCTGGTATAATTGATTGTTCAGAATGTTATTTGTAATTACTGATCATTTTCCACTTATACTCTGTTATCAGCAAAATGCAGAACGAGAATCCTTCAAGTGATGGCCTCAACAGCAGCACCGCCGATGCAGCTGCAGTCCCGTCCGGCAACAAAAATTATACCTGCTCTGATGCAACTTCACCACACCTGGCTCACAATCCATTTCTCTCACCTACCTCAACTCACCAATTCGATTCCTCGGAATTCACCCCAAACTTCTACTCAACTTTCTCTCGCAGCTCAAATTCCCCTTCCCTAACCTCCTTTGACGATATTGACGATGTCGCCACTGATGGCCGCCTCCACCAAGCTAGCTACATTCTCGAGTACCAGCAGCTCTACAATCGCTACACTCTCTGCCTCGCACATCTCCAGGAATCTATCAAAGAAGTTGAAGCTCTTCACCAAGAGAATGAATCTCTCCGGCTAGTTAACTCCGATTTGGATCGACGCCTCAGCCTCCTCACTCAGGCCACTATCCAAAACTGCCTTCTCTCTGATTTCAATCGTTTTGGTCTGGGAGCCAACCGTGATGCTCAAATCTCTGATCCCAGACCTCCGAACATTAGGCCTGGAAACGTCATTGAACCGAACCGGCCTGAGCGAAGGAACGTCGAACGAGTCTCCCTCCCGAAGAGTATTTCTGTCCGCTCAAGTGGTTATCTCAAGTTGAAAGCACAAGGTGGAAAGAATGAAGGCCCTAGCCAGGGAAAAACTCGCCAAAAAGCCACAAATCCACCCCTTGCCGAATCCGTAAGCTTATTACTAATTCTTATTCATCTCTCAATATAATCGGTTAATTTCTGTGTGATCTTGTGAACTGTGATATTGGTTTGATTATTCTTTTCTTTAAGGAAAACGTCTTTGACATTTGAATGGGTAAATTTGGAAGTAGACATAAGGTATTGTCAACTGTGACTTTAATATAACATAAAAGCAAACATCACTCAAGATCAATGCATTAGCTGACCCTATGAGCTTCGAAATATTATGCTTGTTGATAACAACCAACAAATTATGTTTGTTAACCTAATTGAATTGAAGGAACAAACGGTGCAGTGTTCATGTTGATTTAGATGTCAAAGTTGTTGATAGGATTACACAGCTGGAAACATTGCAGAAAGAATCTGTCCTTCCTGAGACATTGATGAACATAAGTTCACTTAAGTTAGACTTTTCATTGTTAAGCACAAGATCAATAAGCCAATGGCATCAATGATCTTATCTGACGTGATCATTGAATGGTAATGCTAGTAAGTTTATATTAAATTCAAGAACATATAACCACGACTAGACAGTCAAAAAACAGGTAGAAAAAACATGAGTTAAAAGAGGGGTAAAGCTGCTCAGAGTTTGCAATTTGATTTCAGTTTCATCTAATGTGTCAATTGTTCAGTACTCCTTATTTTTTGACTTAGAAATCAGTGCAATGCAAATTTGATTTGTAGTCTGAGTTTTTCTTCTTTTCTTTTTTGTGGGTGACATGTGGTGGGGAGCAGCAAAGAGTATATGTTCCAGGAAGTAAGAAGGAAGAGGAGGCAGTGGAGTTTGAAGTTTACAACCAAGGGATGCTCAAGACAGAGCTTTGCAACAAATGGCAAGAGACTGGGACGTGCCCTTATGGCGAAAACTGTCAGTTCGCTCATGGTATCACAGAGTTGCGCCCAGTGATCAGGCATCCACGCTACAAGACTGAGGTCTGCCGAATGGTCCTAGCTGGTGATATGTGCCCCTATGGTCACCGTTGTCACTTCCGTCACTCCCTCACTGAGGAAGAGCGACGCACAGGTCCCAGCCTGTTCTGATTCTGACTCGAAATATCTTCAATTCTCCAATCTGTGAATTCTTAGGTGCAAAACTTAAATCCTATGTCATGGTTCAATTTCGCATATCCGTAAATCCCCAAAAAGCAATAAGATGGAAATAGTTTCGTGAATAAACGTATATGAGGAACTGGAGAGGACTGGATTACGTGATGAGAATTCTATTTTGAATGGTACCCAACCCACCCACACTGCAAATAGAAAAATTACGGACTAGATTTTTGGAGTTGGTACTTGATATACAGCTAGGGAAATTCTAAAGCTTTTTGGGGTTGTTCAATTGCGCAAATTACTGTTGTTAGCTAATATTTCAAGTGTTCATGTTGAACATATTATCAATTGTCTGAGAGCTGAAGGACAAAAGGGCAAGAGCACGAAACAGAAGTGGGTGTTTAAAATCTTTGTGATGATCATAAACTGTTTGATACAGCAGTCTGCCAAGCGCCACGTGGTTTATGCAAACGTATTCACTTCTAAAAAAAATTAAAACAGTTACATATTTTTTGTATTAGTTGTGTAATAAAAAAGTTGTATTTAAAATGAAATAGTAGTTGCCTAAAATGTATTTATATTAGAAAGTTTAATTTACTTTTTCTTCTCTATGATCGAAATCTATTTCTTGCATTTTTTATTACCAATATATTTATTTTAACTTTTAAAATATGTAGGCTAATAGCATCAGTGTTTTTACTCCCTCCGGTTCAAAATAAATGATTTTTTGGTTGTTTTCATACAAATTAAAAAATTCACATTTTAACATTCATTAATAATGAAATTGACCATATTAACCTTTACTATCTCACATGAACACTCCTAACATATTAACACTATTTACTCCAAGGTCAATATAGGAAAGAAATAATTTATGCATTCTTAAAATTTGAAAAAATCACTTATTTTGGATCACAAAGAAAAAGCTAAAAAATTATTTATTTTGGACAGGAGGGAGTAGCTTGTAAGAAATAATACCTTGACTAACTTAACAAAAAGCAGGTGTAATGAGCATCATTTTTAAGGACATAAAACCAAAAAGAACAGAGTATATAGAAAAAAAGAAGGCAAAACTAGAATAAAAAAACATATGATGAGTGCAAATTACATATTCACCGTAGAGGAGTCCTTTGGTGGGATTAGGTAAAATAAGTTCAGCATAAAATTCAACATAAAAATCATATAGAAATTGTTTGATTAACTTATCAGTTATTCAGGAAAAATAATATATGAATTGTTTATTTGATAATTCATAATGAAGAGATTGCTATACTTAAATTCATAATGAAGAGATTGCTATACTTAAATTCATAATGAAGAGATTGCTATACATAAATTACTTATTTTTAAAAACATATTTTTGTTCTTAATAATGGTTTAATGTCTGTATTTTTATTCCATTCACTATGCCACAAAAAATAATATCTAGGTTCCTGCGTTATTATTTAATATCGTCAACCCAACGCTGATTGGTTTATGCAATAATTATTTTTATCTTATGCGATCGACGTAATCAAACACCAAATTATCTTATACAGAATTTTTATGTTAGAATTAATTGTTCCTTACCACACCAAACGACCCCATAGTGTTTTGGCTTCTAACATAATTAATATTACAATACTTGATTGACCATCAAATAATATGTTAAATTATGCGAGAGGGTGTATATTATTTTACACACAATAAAGAAACAAAACTATTAACTACAAAGCTCCCTTAAAGTATGCAATTCCTGCATATGTATTGCTATTCACCGCGAAACAAATAATTTATTAATTACTGCATAAACAATCCACTTATATTATGGTTTTAAAAAAAAAAAATACGAATCCACATATTATAACTCGCATAGCTAGTACTCCCCCTAAACCAAACGACAGCGTACCAATAACAATGCATTAACATAAAACAGAGCACATAGTGGTCAGTCAACTTTGTGTTCATTACCCAAAAGTCAATTTTCTTTTTTTTGTCACACAAAATCATTTGTCTATGCTCTAGCTATCACAATAATCACTTTGATCAGATTTTACAAATCTTTCACTTGAAAAGTCCATTATGCCCTTGCAAAGTAAAATAATTTTTGTATAACAAAAAGAAAAAAAAATAGCTTTTAAATAATGAACACAAAGTTGAATGATTTAAAAAGAAGAAAAATGACTTTTGCGTGAGTAACACAAAATGTAATGACCATAAAACTTACTCCATAAAACATCGTCGGTTATTTCTTAATTAAATCGGTTATTGTTATAAATAGAATTGTATTTAAGGTGAATGTCTATATTTTAGAGAGATTTTAGGGTTTGTTACTTGGTGGCTAAGTCACTTTTTTCCTATAAATAGAGGGGTTCTATTCCATAGTAATTAATCCTATATCAATAAGAATTTTGTCTCTATTTTTCTTTGCAATACTCTTCTTCTTATTTTATTGTTTGATAACACGTTATCAGCACAAGACTCTATCCAATTGAGTAGAAGCTTCGGGATTGAGCATAATGATTGTCAATTGTTCCATGAACTTCCTTCATGATTAAATCTGGATTTAAGGTAAGTATTTTACTTTATTTTTCTCTTTTAAATTTTTGAAAATCTATAACTTGATTTTAAAAACAAGCAAAGACAATAAACTTTGATTATAACTCTTATAGAGTTTGCAAGAAATTATAACCACCAAAGCGGTAAAATTTCTATGCCTTGCCATGATCAAATTCATGTACGATTGTGGGCTAATAAGTGGAAACCCCGTCCCATTGAACTTGCTTCATTCTCATTCCCCTCAAGAGAATGCGATAGCAATAAGTGATAAGTATGGACGAAGACAAAATTATTATCGTGAAGGTATCAATGGATGTGGACGTGGCAATATACGAAATTAGAATCGTCATCACTGTGATAATGAGAATAATAAGAATTCTCAAAATAATCTTTCACACTTTGAAAGTAATATTTGTCATCGATTTGACATGAGATTTGGTAAAGCACATATAGATGATTATGGTCCATTCATGATGTGAATGCGACAACATCTGATTTATGAATACATATTCATTCTCGAAAAAATATGGATGTGCTAGTGGTAGTGAACATATCACACTCACCTCTAGAATGAGGTTTGAGGGGAAATAAGAAAATAATGTCATTATTATGATATGAATGGTCAT
Source organism: Nicotiana undulata (assembly GCA_005239495.1). Taxonomy (NCBI): domain Eukaryota; kingdom Viridiplantae; phylum Streptophyta; class Magnoliopsida; order Solanales; family Solanaceae; genus Nicotiana; species Nicotiana undulata. The sequence continues at coordinate 15,081 of ML250692.1, forward strand.
CGTTCACATACCTATTGTACACCAAAATATTTTGGCGATGTGATTATTAAAGGGCAACAGTAATGCAAGGAACAAATCTTGTATAGAATTCTGACCATAACCATAATGGTATAACTTTCTCCTTGAAGGAGATATTCACCATATGGATATTGACGAATATGTGGTAGTACAATAAGGTATGGTGCCATAGTAAGTCTCAAAGAAACTAATTGAGTTTCTAAAGTATTCGTGAAAGCGACTGGTTATACTGAGACTTAAAATAAAGGAAAGACTTAATATCTTCTATTACTACAACTAGTGGCGGAGTAATATGTATGTGAAAAGCTACTCGCTTTATTCTCCAATTTGTACTACACAAATAAAAGAATGCCACAATAAAGTAGAAGTTTATTGATGTAAAATCCATATCATAATAAACTTGTAGTTTATTGATATCCAGTTGGTGTTGATACCCAACTTTTCCTTCATATATTTTTAATATACATATATACCTTCAAAATAGTGCATAAGAATCATCAAGTATTTTCCAATAATTTTTTAATTTTTTAAAGGCTTTTAATCGATTTATTCCTGTATTTTTATTATATAAATAATTATTAATTGCATCACAAATAATTTTATGATGATTTATCATTTAATTTTTATCATTTATATCCATATTAAGCTTTAAATATTTTTTGGTATGTTTATTATAATTATATTTGCATTTGTAGGATAAAATTACACATTTTGCATTAATAGCCCACATATATGCATAATTATATTATTTATATAGAAAATGACTTTTTATATTTTATAATGTTAAATAATTATTTTAAATCATTTTCATGCACACATGACATTTTTTATTGTTCGTTAATTATTTTTTATAAATTATTTACTGATTTAATTGGGTATTTAAAATCTAGCCCTTTTCTTAATTAATTTTCGGACCTAACCCAATTACCCCAGCCCAATTATCACCCTAATACCCTAATAACCAATGCCCAAATACCCACTAACCTAATCCTTGTACCCGTCCAAATTAACCCGCCTTGCCTAAGCTTTAATCCTGGTCGTTGACCTCTCGAGATCAACGACTCACATTGCCCCAACCCATTTAATTATACCATATCCGCCTAACCCTAGTTCATTTCTCCCAAACCGACATCACCAAACACTCTCCACTCATCTCCTTCCCCCTTCCCCTTCTCAAACCCTAGCACCGTCATCCCAACTCCTTCAGATTCTAACCCCAGAAATGGAATCAACATATGATTCCTTACGCCCCCTTTCCTCACTGGCTACCCATTTTTAGTGTTACCTAATTTGCTTGCCTCAAATGGCAAAAAGATCCTGTAGAGATCGAACCCAGGCTGGTTCAAATCTCTGACCTACTGATTGTTTCCATCTATATTCATCAGCTCTTCTGTGTAAGTACAAATATCTTTTGTACCTTTCAATGATTCTTACTTAACCCTGAGGTTAGGGTTTTTAAATCTTTCCGATTCAAACCAAAACTGGTTTTTAATCTCATTTTTTATGTTATTCCGTATAAATCTGAGTATTTTTTGTTAAATCTTTTAGTTACCCAATTTAGGGTTTCAAAGCTTCTTTAATCGAACCAGATCTGGTTCGATTCTATGAGTAACACCTATCTATGTTCATTTTACTAAAATATTTGATTCTTTACTTCTATTTTTATCGATTTTATGGCTTACCTAAAACTAGGATTTCGAACCTTTTATTTTTAGGGTCGGATCTATCTCGATTATGTGTCTGTGAATATGTTCCCGTCTACATTCATCCTATAAAGTATGTGACTCTTGCCTTTTACCTCTGCTGATATTTTGGTTTTACCTAAAATTAGGGTTTGAAATCTTTTACTGAGATTTTTACTCTTTCATTTGTCTCGCATAATACTGATATTTTCCTTATTATGTTCACCCTACCTTGTTCCTTTGCTTCTTTACCTTATTTCAACCTTGAATCTGACTGTTAATTGATTCTGTATGATGCTTTCCTAATTTTGAGTGGTACTCACATGATTACTCGTTATTATGCTTGTTAATTGAATGAGCTATGACTTAAATTGAATCCGAGTTTAATCTCTTTCTTTATTTGTGGATGTTTGATTTCTTCCCTTATTTGTATGCCCAACTGAATACTATTTAAACCCCTCTCCCCTTTAGGAGAGGACTCGAACTCTCACAAAAGCTTAGTTCTTCTACTATGATTCTGTGCTCATTTTTTCTGGTTTTGGCCGGCTGAAAGCCAAGGCCAAGTGATTCTGGAACTTAATTTTTGTACATTTACTTGCTTTATTGCTTACCTGGTAAGACTTAATCCCTTGTCGTTTCATTCTCTATGTTTCATAATCAGTGTTACTGGAACAAAATATCTTGAACCTTACTTTAGCATGATTCTGCCCCTTTATGCTCCTATGACTATCTTCTAATCTTATGGTTAATACTGTTAGTTTAAGATTAGTTATTTTGAATAATATGAATCCTTTTATAAGCTAGCTTAATATTTAAACTTGTCTAGGCACCCTGTTTGTTAATCCTACACCTATTTTGAACTTTGCATATTACCAACATGAAACTAGTCAACTTGTCCTAACTTTGCAAATCTGTATAGTTACTGAATTCATGTGTCATGATAACTTGTTTGCCTTAACATTTCTCCCAAGTTGCTTCTGTGATTAAAATGGTTGCTCTAAGTGTCAGCATGCTCATTTAGTATAATTAGGTTTCTCTTCTGGGTCAACCTATTTAAAACTATGTACTTTGTTGTTGTCTGAATGCAATTCTGTGTCCTAAACCTTGTTTCTTCTGAAATCAAACTGTTTTGAAATCTCTCCCTACTTCCTTTATATGCTGATTTTTTAAAACCCCCACTCTTAGTCCCTTAGGTTCTTAACCATCTCAGTGTAAGCACTGCTCAAGGTCCACATGAGACTCCTGTGAACTCTGACACACTTAGGATTGGTTCCCAAATCTTTTGTGAATCATATTCTGAATGTTGGTTCTTGTGTGAGCATTGATCTAGGTCCCTGAGGCCCTTGGAAGCTTTGACATATCAGATACCTGGTTCTAATGTGCTATGTGTGACCTACTATGCTGTTGTTATGGTTGGAAGGCCTGGTTCCCAAGTTTATTTGGGCCTAATGAAGGCTCCCTATAATGTAACTATTATTGTTATGTAATTCATTTGCTACTCTAGTCTGTAATAACTTTGTAATAAAAGGGGGTTTCTTATTTCCTTTTTGTTAAACTGGGTAGTAATCCCGCCTATAGGATTTAGTTATGCTGTTTTCTTTCAAAAGTGCATGAATTCTATATTGTGCTTAGAAAATCCTGCCTATAGGACTTTATATTTGCACATTAGAAATCCTGCCTATAAGACTATATTTGCATATTAAGAATCCTGCCTATAGGATTAAAATTACACATTAGAAATCCTGCCTATAGGACGTATTAACTTGTTCAATAAAACATGCTTTAGAAATCCTGCCTATAGGACCTCAATGTTGGTTATGTTTGTTTTCTGGCAATTATGTACAACTTGTGTCTGTATTACTGCGCACTAGATATCATGCTTATAGGACTTAAGACAACATAGTACCATGCCTATAGGAATAAAACCAGTTTCAAACCTAGAAATCATGCCTATAGAACTTAAGGTACATCAATTAGAAAACATGCCTATAGGATCAAAAAAGGGATATAAAACCTATCTCTATAAATTAAAATCAGTACTACGCCTAGAAATCATGTCTACAGGTCTGTAACCATTAAGCTTGTAGAAATTATGCCTATATGATCATATTAACTGGTCTGAATGCAATCGTCACTGCCAATCCCTTAGGCAATATATCTGTAGGACTTAATAACAATCTTGGGTTTATATTTGTGATGTATTACTGCCCAAAGTGCCCAGATTATACTGAATAAAAAATAGTAGGCAAACAAATAGGTCTTAACACTCGCCTTAATAAACCTGCCTCTGCATCTGTTTTCTCACATAAATATCCTGCCTATAAGACTTTAAGGTTAATAAAGTTTGTTGAATCAATTGCGCGCCTTCGTTGCTTATGTGTGGAGGTCAATATGAGCCCATATTTGCATTTTATCTGAAAGTCCTTATGTTTTTGTTTGTCGCCCTGACTTTTACATTTTTGAGCAACATAGGTCAGGTCTAGAGCTATCCCAAATAGAGGTCCTAATACCCCCAGGGCCATAGGTAAGGGACGGGTAGTGCACGCATAGAAAACACACTAGAATCGACTAGAGCGCTTTAGGTAATAACTTAAAAGATAGTAATCGGGTAGAAAGAGATGATAGTCCATGCACTAAATACTATGAGTAGCACCCCGACTTGAGGGAGCTACGAAGTATTGCAAGGGGTGATCCTATAGGCTAAAAAACTTAGGACCCCCTTTCCTGTTTTAAAATAAATCGAGTGTTTTATTTGTCCAAATCTCTTTTCCTTAGACTAATTCACTTAATTCAAGTTCGGACGGGACCCACCGTTGTGGACCTCGAGGGGTGCCTAACACCTTCCCCTCGAAGTAATTTGAGCCCTTACCTGATCTCTGGTGATGTAAGCTGGTTATATGAGTTATCTGCTCTAGGTGCCCTAACGCACCTTAATCCGTTAGGTGGCGGCTATCTCAATTTCAATTCCCTACCCTCTCGAAAGGAGTTGTCCCAAAAATGTCGAAACCCAATTTCGCGAGAAAAAGGGGACGCGACAGTTGGCATAACTAGTTTAGTCATATCATATTTAAGTATGATGTGCAAAAATAAATGAGAATTCACATGGGTAAATATTAAAGAACTAGAAAGTTCTGTACGAACTCTCTAATATTGCTTGTTCTCATTAATTAGTAGGCCAACTAAAATTGGGATTGAATCCCGTGAATGCTGAAAATATCAAAGGTAAATATGGACCCATTCACCTACCATGTATACCACATAAGATGCATCTATGAGATGGTTATATGTGCGATCATTATTAACACGCAACCTGGTGTTTGCGAGGTAACTTGCTCAATAATTTAATTCTCATCTTGATAAGTTGAATACATCATAACTGGTTTAGCAAAATGATTTTTGACTGCACCCACTTAATATCTAAACAATTGCTTTTGAGAACAAAGTTAACTGATATGTGTTATACACAAAGATATATTAAGACATAATCGGTTATATAATCGGTTAAGTGGAAAAAGAAAATCGAAATGGCAAAATAGCAATTGCAATTCGGATTTTAACGAAAAGATGTTTGCCCCATGTAAAGGAAAAGTTTGATTTTTGATGCCTCACACCAGGTGATCTGAATGGTGAAATCATCCGAGGCTTAAGGGGAAAGCCAGTCAAATGGGGTGACATTGAGTTAAGGGAGATGGCAGCTGACATTTTAACGTCAGGCGGCGGCATGTGGAGAACTTCTTTCAGAATGTTCTCTGGTAGGTTTTGCTTCTTCTTTTGTTGTTAATAGGAAAAGTAGTAGCACCAAATAAGAACATAAGAATCAAAGTTGGGAATATCTCTGACCTTTTAGGTTGGCAAATCACAATATCTAATATTACTATCTTAAGAGCAGAAAGCTCGAAATTTTTAAATTTAGCAGAAATTTTGAAACCTCTAATTCACATCCATAACTTTTTGCCACTTACGAAGAAGACTTTTAAAATCACCAAAAGTGCAAATTCTTTCCAGGATAATCTCATATTCAGTTGAGATATCTCATTTGTATGCTGGTGTTTCTTTTCAAGAAGGAATTTCCTTCATCAAGCTTTCTCTTTGATAACCTGATTAATGTTAGGCAGAGGCGGAGCCAAGATTTGAAGCTTATGAGCTCAAGGCTCTAGTTCTTTTAATACCGAGTTGTGAATTAATAATTTGTGCATATTGAATGGATTTCTTAAGACAATATATAGGCTTTGGACCAAAGCTACTGGGTCCCGCAAACCTTGTAGCCAAAGGGCTGGATCCCCTCCTGATGTTAGGTGCAGATTTTGCTGGTTAGGTCCGAAACCAAGTGCTATTAGCATGTATTTAGAGTGTATGCCTATGCCATACATTTATTACAAGTTCTTGAATGTTTATGGGGTTGGAAGAAGAAAATCTCATTTCCCCATTTTCTGCATTTCAACTTTAGGTTCAGCATCCACATCCCATTTGATAGATTTGACTTAGTAATTACCCTGTAGCGTGACTATTAATCCTTTAAATCCTTAAAGAAAGGAACAACCCATGACCCACCTGATAACTATTTTCTAGATATCTGAAAAATCAAACTACTTTGAACTCCAGTAAGGGGGGCTCTGTCTCAAATATTGCTATCAAGAGAGTTGGTGTTCTTTGATCAGTGTAACTTAGTTGCTTTTGTCATCTTAGTTCTTTTTATCTTGATATTTTTCTTATTAACATTATGTGTTACCAATTGAGGCATGAGACAAGTGCTTGCCGGTCTAACTAGCTACTCAACGAAGGAAAATGACGTTATCATATTAGAAGAGTTACACAATCCATCCACATTTTTTGTTGAAGATGCTCAAGAACAACTTGGACAGGTACAAATTTGAGTTACCGATTTCATTTCTTTGCTAACATATTTTTAAAAGTTTGTTTGATTGTCATTTTGGTTCTGAAATAACATTATCACAGTAGAGAATTGCACAATCCTTCAGTAACTCCTTATGAAGATGCTTAAGAACAACTTGGTATGCCCAAATCTATGTTTGATGTTCTATACTTTGCTATTGCCTATCATTTTTTAGAAGTTCGTAGAATTGTCATTATAATTATTGATGGACTTTCTTTAGATAAAAATAGTTCAGTGAGTGAATGAACGTGTTTATCAAGCTTGTTAAAGTAGATTAGTTAAGTGATTTATTCTTTGTTGTTTTAACCAACATCAGTTGGCAGTGATGTTGAGGCAGAGCAGTGATATTACCATTTTCTTGTACTTCTGTTTGTTCTTTCTTATTTGTTATTTGAATGCTTTTAATTGCTTTCGGACTGCAAAATAGTGCTAGAATCTGTACTTTGTTGAAGTGGGAAGATACTTATGGTGTTAAAGTTCAAATCATAATGATGTCAAGCTTCGATGCCTTGATAGGTTTGTGTTAGTAACATAAACTGCATTTTAGTGATGACAAATTTTTTGGTCTCTCAAATATGTATGAACTTCATGGTGGCATTGCTCTGGGTGCATTATGCCCGTCTCAGCTACTTGTGCATTGAGTTGTTGTGATCTACATTGTGTTTGTTGTATGTAAAACAAAGAAAATGAAGAAGTAAAATAGAAAAGAAATACACAATGTCGGGCATATGACATTCTCGGCACTGGCTACACTCATCTAGTAAATATTTAGAAAACACTCTTAATTGATTGGTTTATTTTTGCGTAAAAATCAAGCTAAACCTAACCATGAACATCCAAAGAGACAATGTACTTTAACTCTTAAGTTAAGCAGATCAGACAACTAGATAAACAGAGACGATCAAGTCATTGTCCCTTCCTCTCTCTTTTTTTCGCCTCTTTTTTATTGGGGTATATGTAAACACACATGGAACAAAATCTTCCTTTTATCCTTGGCTTCCGTTGGTGTAACAGGCAAAAATCATTTTCCCCTACCTATATTATTGCATAAATAATGCTCCACACTAAAATGCTATTTCCGAAGGCAAAATTTATTAGACTTCTTCTATTGCTTAACTATTTCTGGAGTAAACTTATGGTTCCATCGGTTGGTGAATGTGCATATAACTTCCAAGTGAAATTTGTTGTCTGTGAATTATTCTCCCCCAAGACGAAGAAAACTTTTGTTGCCATGTATAGATGAAAAAGAATAGTGTGTAACAAGACACTGAACCGCTGGTGGGAGTGTGACCATGTTTGCAGACATTTTAGATGGACTATGATTAATCACATCTTGGTGCCATGACACTAATTCTCTCTTCAAACAACAGCTTAAAAGTCGCCTGTCCTACCTTTCATTTCCTTTTACGACCAACATCAGAAGTCCTTTGCTTAAACATACTGTAGATGGTTCGACGATGAAAAGAACCAATATGGAATTTTTTTTTCTTCTTGTTTTTATTTTATTTATTTATTTAGTTATTTTGATGAATGGAGGGACTCCATTTTCAAGATACTCGTCAGGGAAAAAAATCTATAGTGCGACAAATAAGCACTTATTATTCCACACATCTGCATCAAGAAAATCAATTAATGGTTGAGTGCAGGATTATATCCTTATTAATGATGAATATATCTGAGATTATATTCCTAATAAATATGGACCTAACGATGACTTCAAAATTAATGCGTAGTAGCTCTCCTGGGGGTGGGAGAAGGAGCTACGACATAGTGTTTCTGCTATTTAAAGCCCCTTCTTCCCCAAATATTATCAATCTGGTGAAGACATCGATTGGAACGTTTCGTCAATGGAATTCCCAAAATCCTCATCAGCTCTATCATCAGAAATGCAAATGCTGGTTGGTATCCATAGCTGCTTGCCAAGTAACAACAAGACTCAGCAGGTAATCAATACAATCCAGATTTATACCAATTTTTTTTTTCTTTTTTTTTACATATAGCTACCGTTCATATAAGATTTATCCGTTTGGTTTCCTTGCGTATCTAGGATGAACATAAAAGGGAGCCTTGTTTCATGCATTTGTTAAGAGCAAAGCTCCTCTGTTTCTGGAAGCAACAAGTCGAAGAAATTCTTCAAGCTTCAGGTGTTTTTTTGCTCCTTACACATAGTCACGTACAGAGACCAATGATATGATACATTTCTGCATAGTCAAAGGTTATTCTTGAGCTTTTGGGCCGGTTTTACGACCTGCCACGGCCCTCACATATGTTGATTTTGTTAGAAGTATCTCAATCATCACATAGAAAGATATGTTCCATATGAAAATTTGCAACTATATATATGTTGCACATTTTTGCTTCCACCGGTCATGAAACAGTTGTAAGCAGGTCATGTCATTGAAAGCAACACTAGAATCATAAAGATCCTTTTATTTTTTAAATCGTAGGGTTTACTTTGCTGCTGTTTTTCCCTGTTGGTTTTACCGTCACACAGCCGCTTCATTTTATTTTTAGAGCTAAAGAGTAAACAAGAGCTGCCCCTTGCAAGGATCAGGCGCGTAATTAAGTCAAATGATCAAGTAAAGGTATGTTCATGGTTGTGATTTTCCATTCACATTGGCAAGGGTCGTTTTAATTTAATTTATTTTTTTCAATCTACTATTAGTTGGAACTTGAAAATCTTGAGCGAGTGCTTTTTTTTTTTTTATAATTTTTTTTTATTTACTTTTCTTGACCTGCTGCATCTCTAAGTGGGAGTGGGTACTAAAATTTTTTTTAACCTCTAATGGGCATGTGTAAATTCAGATGGTTAGCGCACATTCTATCGTTTTGTTTGCAAAAGCAGCTGAGATGTTCATTCTTGAACTCACACTTCGTGCGTGGATGCAAGCTGAGCAAGTCAAACGTCGAACTCTGAAGCGCTATGACATTGCTAGGGCCATAAGGAATGAAGAACTTCTTGATTTCCTGTGTGATATCGTCCCACTCCAGTCCTACAAGGTTGGTTTATATGCTAGTATATCTTCCATCATCACTTCCCGAGATGAAAATTGTTCTTAGCAAATAATTTCATTGGCTATTTCAAGCACTTTCAGACCATGAATACATGCTAATTGACCTACAAGTCTGTGAGGTAATTAAACATCATAAAGTTGTACTTGTACTTGCTGCGAAATGCTTCCTTTATATATTTTATCTGATATTATTACTACTTAGCGAGTCATACAAATTTTTCTGTCTACAAGTTTTTCAAATATTTTGAATCCTAAAATATTTTATTTGAATTTTATGGAGGACCTTTTACGTAGTCTCAGAATATGTAAATTTTATTTCGATAAAGTTGACTAGTCAATGTTCAACTTCAACGGATAATCAAATACTTTGGTCCTCGTTTTCGAATCCCGTTACGAGTTTTTGAACGCTTATTAACGATCTTACCACTTAAAGTACTAAAATATCACTGGCTACAATACCAGTTTCAGGTGGAAGAGGCAAATTATGGCCAAGGAAATGAATTTCACCCAGCTTATCAAATGGTTCAGCCTATTAACTTTCCAGTGAGTAGTGGTGACTTTGAACATTACATGTGGTGGAACTACCTTGTAACCTTCATTCCAAATAATACCAGCATATTGTTTATCTAGGCTGATAGAGTTTTGTTTAGGTTTGTTAGTGGTCTATGTTGTGTTCGCATTGTTGTTTTGCATAGTTTTGTGTTATTGTCCTTTCACTTATTCGTTGTTGTTATTTTCTTTCTGGCATCGTTTGTTGTTACATGCCTGTTCTTTTGTTTCTTTTATGATATTATTGTCTCTCTTGTTGAGCCGAGAGTCTCCCGGAAACAGCCTCTCTACCCTTTTCGGGGTAGGGTTAAGGTCTGCGTACACTTACTGGGTATGTTGTTGTTGTTGTATTGTTTATCTAGGCTAATGTTGGTGTTGTTTATCCTCAAATGTATGAGTTTAAACTTCATAAAGTTGTACTTGTACATCCTGCAAAATACTTTCTCTATATATTTTACCTGATATTTTTACTACTTTGAGGGTCAAACAATCTTATTCTGTCTACCTCATTTGAATCCTAAAATATTCTACGAATTCAAATTTTACAAAGTAGTACCTTATATATTGTCTCAAAATAAGTAAATTTTATTTCGGTAAAGTTGAGCCCATGTTCGGCTTCACAAAGATATATATTTTGATCCTCGTAATTGGATCCTAATGAATTTTGGAACATTTTTAATGATACCAAAATCTGCAGTACCAATTTCAGGTGGAAGAGGAGGCAAATGATGGCCAAGGAAATGAATTTCACCCTGCTTATGAAATGCTTGAGCTTCAGCCTAATAACATTCCGGTGAGTGATAGTGATTTTCAACATTACATACTTAAACTGCCTTGTACAGCTCATTCCAAATAACGGCAACGACTTGTTTACTAGGCTAATTTGTTGGTGTTGTTTATCCTAAAAAAGTTTGAGGTGATTAAACTTCATAAAGTCGTACTTGTTCCTGCGAAATATTTCCCCTACATATTGAGATATTATATTATTACCACTTAGAGGGTCAAACTATCTTTTCCTGTCTACCTAATTTAAATCCAAAGACATATTGAAAATTTTAATTTTATGTAGTACCTTTTACACGGTTAAAAAATATGTAAGTTTTATTTCATATTTTGATCCCTGTATTTGAGTCGCATCATGAATTTTGGATGTTTATTATTTATCATACAGTTTAAAGTACTAAAATCGCACTAGCTACAGTACCAGTTTCAGGTGGAAGAGGAGGCACTTGATGTCCAAGGAAATGAACTTCACCAGGCTTATCAAATGGTTCAGCCCAATAACATTCCGGTGAGTGATTGTAACTTTCAACACTACATGTGTAAAATACCTTGTGAACTTTTATTTCAAATGACAGTAGCATATAATTTATCTTGGGTAATGTGTGGTGTTGTTTACCTTGAAAAACTATGAGATGAGTAAACTTCATAAAGTCCTACTTGTACTTCCTTCCTACTCTATATATTTATATGATATTATTACTATGTAGAGAGTCAAACGATATTATCCTGTCTACCTATTTTGAATCCTAAACTATTGTAATTTACGTTCTATGGGGTAGTACCTTTTAGGTAGTCCCAAAGTATGTAAATTTTGTTTCAATAACATTTAGGAATCAATGTTCATCTTCACACATGTAAGTACATATTTTGATCCTTGTATTTGAATCCTGTCATGAATTTTGAATGTTTATTAATTATCTTACAATTTAAAGTACTAAAATTGCACTAGCTGCAGCAGCAGAACCAATTTCAGGTGGAAGAGGAGGCAAATGATGGCCAAGGAAATGATTTTCTCGCAGCTTATGAAATGGTGCCTAATGATGTTCCAGTAAGTTATAATGACTTTCAACACTACATGTGCAAACTACCTATCTTCATCATAAATGACAGTCGCTTGTTGTTTATCTAGGCTAATTTGTTGGTGTTGTTTATCCTAAAAAACTAAGAGGCGATTAAACTTCATAAAGTCGTACTTGTATTTACCTGCAAACTACTTCCTCTGTATATGAAATAAGATATTATTAGTACTTAGAGGGTGGGTTAAACAATCTTTTTCTGTCTTATCTATTTTGAATCGTAATATTGTACGTAATTCAAATCCTATGAAATAGTAGTATGTTTTATGTAGCCTCAAACTATGTAAGCATTATTTCGATAAAATTGAGGAGTTAATATTCATCTTCCAGATAATTACATATTTTGATTTTTTTTTTCAAATCCTGTCATGAATTACGTTTATTAATTATCTTACAGTTTAAAGTACTAAAATAGCACTAGCTACAGTACCAATTTCAGGTGGAAGAGGAGGCAAATGGTGGCCAAGGAAATGAACTTCACCAGGCTTATCAAATGGTTCAGCCTAATAACATTCCGGTGAGTGATAGTGCCTTTCAACACTACCTGGTATAGACTACCTTGTAAACCTTCATTCCAAATAGAGGTGGCAAACGAGCGGGTCAGGTCCGGTCGATTATAAGCGGGTCGAAAACGTGTAATTCAAAAACGGATAAATTATCCGACCCAACCCGTATTTGAGATGGATAAAAAACGGGTTATCCGGCGGATAATATGGATATCCATATTATCCGTGGCTTCTTGAATATGATCATTTATGAGAGAGTTCTAGTCTTCCAAACTTGAGGAACCCCCAATTTAAGACTTTACAAATGTAAAAGTTTAACACATTAGTTATCCATTTGGTTAACCATTTTCTATGCGGATAATATGGTTCTTATCCATATTCGACCCATTTTTAAAAAGTTCATTATCCAACCCATTTTTTAATGGATAATATGGGCGGATAACTGTTTTTTTAAACCATTTTGCCACCTCTAATTCCAAATAACAGTAGCGAATTGTTTATCTAGGCTAATTTGGTGGTTTATGAACCTTGATCTGAAAAAAGAAGAAGAAAATTCAACACTTTCTGAGAACAAACATGATGTAAGTTTTTGATGTTATTTATGTAGGCTTCTTTCACCAGCATCCAAGGAATTCCAGCGCCGCTGATGCTACCACCTGCGATTACTTCATCTGCTGAAGCTGAGTTTACCTGTGATGGATTTGCAGTGGACAATAAGGAGGGACTTTAAAGTGCGAGTGAACTAATTTCTGTTTCTTAAGTTATCATTTTCCTTTGTTGTTGTTTAGCCTTTTCAATAGGCCATCCTTTGGACCTGTTTTAATTAACCGAAGAAAACTATGTGTGTTCTATACTGCTGAAAGAATGCAGTTTATGTGTGTTTGTGTTAAACAGTATAAGCCTGTTAAATGTTAAATGTTTTTAAAAGTACCTGTGTAATGCCCTTAACTTATTTCGGAATGATTTAGAAGCCTGCGAATCAGGCTTTCAGGGTGGTGGCAAGCTGGGCATTAAGATAAAGTCCAATTTGTTCAAATCGTTTCTGAATGTGGTGAAATTCAGAAAACTAGTTAAGCAAGCCTATAAAACATAGGTAGATATCAGGCTACTTATAGCAAATGCCCAATGGTCAATCCTTCCATATACAAAAGCATTTCAGTGGTTTTTTTTTTATTTTCACGAACAGTAGGAAGTATAGTCAAAATTTGGTGGCTGTTCAAGAGACTCATTCTAAAAGTACGACTCTCGCTGTTTTATGGTTTGCTATATTTATTTTGGACATATTACATATTCCGAAACTTTTTAAATTTTAATATTCCATTATGCCGTCGAACACAAGCTTTGATAGGACTATTTGTAATTTTGAAATGGTACCGGCTATTGGAAGAATTTCAAAAAGAGTATTATGGGATCATTCACACATTTGTTGTTAGCAAATCCTTTTGCATTTGCCTTGACTTTAATGGAGTTCAAACGTGAATGGAGTGAATTGTCAGTCAAAATATATCCCGAAAAAGGTTAAAATTTACTCTTTTACTTTTGATTATGGTTCAAAATGATCCTCTATTATGTTTCGGCTGGGAGCTCTATTAGGGGCTATAGCAAATATGAAACGATGTGCTAACAAAAAGAGTATGATGGCTCCGAAATATAATAGAGGATAAGAATAAGATATTTCGTATTGTAGGTGGATACCATAAAACCTTTTTCAAAAATAAAATAAAATGATGAGGATTCATGCCGAGTGAATTACACAAATTGCCCTCAAGTGGATGGTTTTGAATTTTTGTCCCCAATTCCCCAACGGGCAGAACTTCAAGTTTAACAAGTGTTGCCGCTCGCTTGCGCCATGAGTAACACCGTGAAATTCCGTCCATGGGACAAACAGGGGCGAATGCACGTATAACGAAGTCATAAATTTTTACTAAATACATGTATTAATACTAATGAGAAGACAAATAAATAGAAAATAATGACACCACTTAGCATAAATTGTCTCTTGGCGCGTTGGTCATGTGCCTTATTTTGCTATAAGAGGTCAGAGGTTTGAACCTCACCTAGTACAATTTTTTGCAATATTTGAGAAACTATTTGTAGTTAAAAATTGTGATGAAGTAAAATTAAACTCATGACATTTTCTAACTCAAAGACTCAACAAAATCGATAGACTAAAATAATTAGAGTTATTATTCTTTTTCTTTTATAAATTTCGACACTGCTTACAAAAATTATTCCGTACGTCCACGGAGACAAGCAATGGTCAAAAGATAAAAGACCACATAAAAAAATGTCAATATTTTTTTATTGTATGGATCAAAATTCGACTGAGGAAATTCGGCATGAAGAGGTGATCAAGTGTGAGAACTGTACCTCATCATGCACGACTAGGTCGAGGTCGATCGGGCAAGATTGAGCCGTTGAGTAGCCCATCAGGACCGAGGTAGAGCAGTAGGAAATGAAGTAAGGGCTAGTATAACTTTGAAACTTTCAAAGGGAATATTCCATTGAATATTCCTTCTGTTGTACTTTTAGGATTTTTGGGAGTATTCCATATAAATAGTAGAAGAGATAGGGCAAATGGCATGTAATATTCCAATTGATAAGAACTCTTATGAAAAGTTGACTCTAGAGAGACAATACAAAATATTACCTTTCCATAAGGATTTGATTTGTTGTTGATTCCACATTTTCTCGCATCAGATCCGAGAAAATAACATATATTCTGATATCCATTTGTCTTACATAGTTGTCAGAGAGAAGAATCATCCACCTCATTCAATATTTGGGTGAATCATTCTCTTTATTTACATTAATTGACATTTAATATAGTTATTGCTTATCATTGTTCCTCCACTTATTCATAACAACATCATTTAATACAATTTGCATTAAATCAGTTTAAGTATCATTCTTCGTTACGTATTCAAGCACGTGTTAGATCTAGAACTTATTATGTTTAACTATGATTTACCCATCACTTTTTTATTTAATTAGTTTAACAAAAGGTTTTATACTTTTTGGTCAAACATTTATATGGTGTCGTTTGTGTGGAATTTTCTAGTCAAAGTCTTAGTTTTTCTAGGTCTAAACAAAACAACAAAAACACAACACAAAAATTTGTTTTACCTACGTGCACAGTCTAACATGGCAGGTAATGGAGAAGAAAGACTGAATGCAGTGGCAGGCCTTACTGCTAACCTCCTAAACACCATCAATAAGGTTAATGGAACAGACGAGGAAAGTGTGACGCCAAACACTTCCCCTAGACGAAGTGGTTCATCCCTCCCTCACGACAGCGTCACAGCTTCCCATGGAAAAGGGGCCTCAACGTCCACAGTGGAAGAGTCACCACCAGTAGTGAAATGGCTACTATAAGCATGGCTAACGAGTACACTGACTTGCATACTCAACAAACCCACCCAAGCAGCGAGCATGGAGGATGTACGAGTCGACATCACTTCAGCAGCTGATGAGAAACATGACCCTCCTCTTGTAACATGTATCACTCACACCGTTAATAATGCAGGTAATAACACCCTTGCAGTCATTCTCAAGAAAATGGAGGAGATGGAGAACGAGAACAAAACGCTTCGCGACCAAATGAAGGAACATCAAGAAAGAGTAGACAAGATACCGGGCGCCCCAAAACTGTTACCAAAACGGGACGCAGGCCGGTTTGTGGAACATTCGTATATCGATGAGTCCGTGCCATACGCTATACCAAAAACATTCAAAATGCCGCCATACCTGAAGATATATGACGACATGATGAACCCCGAGGACCATGTCTCCCACTACGTCGCCGCCGCGAAAGGCAATGACCTCTCCAAAGAACAAGTATCATCCATATTGTTGAAGAAGTTCGGTGAAACCCTAACCGGGGGAGCATTGACGTGGTACTCACAATTACCTGCGCGGTCCATAAAAACATTTGAGGAAATGGCCGACAAGTTCGTCACTACCCATGCTGGGGCTAAGAAAGTAAAGGCAAGGGTAAATGATATATTCGCCATTAAACAATCACCCGACGAAGGAATCAAAGACTTCCT
Source organism: Nicotiana undulata (assembly GCA_005239495.1). NCBI lineage: Eukaryota > Viridiplantae > Streptophyta > Magnoliopsida > Solanales > Solanaceae > Nicotiana > Nicotiana undulata. The sequence continues at coordinate 31,652 of ML250692.1, forward strand.
CGCCCGATTCAATCGTGTCAGAGTGACTCTCCCAAATGAGTCGGAGGGAATGTCGAAAGTAGCTTTCCAAAATGGGCTGACCAAAAAATTATTGAGCCGTCTCATGAAATACCCCTACCACTTGGGACGAAATACACAATGCCTATTATGCCGAAGTGAGAGCAAAAGAGGACGACCTCAACAGACCAACCCAACGGTTTACATCGATCCAGATGGAGTCAAGAAAAGATCGCAGAAACGATAATGGAAGGGATGATGCAGGTCCGCGTCTCAACCGTGAAAGACACCAGCCATGCGTTAGAACTGACGCCATACGACCCCCCACCATGGCGACGGTCCATACAGGCCATAGACATGGACTCACCGAAATGAAAGAGGTATGCTTCCACTACTATCTGCTCACAATTTTTGTGTTTCTTTTTCAGAGATAGTACGCCTTGGAGAAACTCGACCCAAAGGTGAAATGGCCGCAAAGATGAAGTCCGACCCAAACACTAGAAAGTCGAATGCCCTCTGCGAATTCCACCAGGAACGAGGTCATAAGACCGAGGATTGCATCGCCTTGAGGAAAGAGGTAGTGAACATTCTTCCCCAAGGGCATTTGAGAGAACTAATGAGAGACTGAGGAAGGGAGAACTTCGCTCGAGGATGAGAACAACATCAAAGACCACTGAAGCCACCCTCCCCAACCTGCACCATCCAAATGATCATCGGTGGAGGCGATGAGGCGTCGATCAACAACGTAAAGTTCACAACCACCCATAAGCTGAAGCGATCAATCACCCATGAACGATATGACGACCTTGAAGAAAGTATTATCTTTGACGAGTCGATACCTACTGTTTGAACTTTCCTCACTATGATGCCCTTGTTATTACTTTGCGCATTTCAGATACTGATGTAAAACGAATTATGGTAGACGATGGAAGCGGCACATGCATTATCCACCCTTGAGTTTTCACACAAATGAGGCTCGAAGATAGGATAGTGCCAAGCTACATCACACTAACGGGTTTTAACAATGCAGTTGAGCGAACTTCTGGAGAAATCACACTACTCGTTGTGGCCGGTGGTGTCACTCTGGAAACTATGTTCCACATTATGGATCAAGATACGGCGTACAACTCCATCATAGGACGTCCATGAGGGCCATCCCATCTAGCTTATATCAAGTCGTCAAGTTTCCCACCCCGTGGGGAGTATTCAGCATCCGCGACGAGCAGCGCACAACCCAAGAATAGTACCGCATCGCCCAAGACTACACATACACTCAATAGTTAAAGGGAAAAGGCGCAGACGCATAGAAATTAACAAGGTTGAGGTCGGACGTCGATGAAGGGAAAGATTTCATCAAGGACCCCAAAGTAGTGGAGGCTACGGGATCAACCGTGGAAGACCCCGAACCCGTTCAGCTCGATAAAGCGAAAGCAACAAAAAAGCCTATATTGGCCACAAACTCCAAGAACTAGGTAAATTCCATAAGTTTTTAGCTAACAATGCAGACTTGTTTGCCTTTTCTCATGCAAACATGCTGGGCATCCCAAAGGAAATAGAAACACATAAATTGAATGTCGACCCATTCCACCCCCTAGTGCGGCAGGTCAGAAGAAAATTCAGTGTCGCGATAAATGACGCTGCCCATGAAGAGGCGAGAAAATTACTTGAAAATTGCTCTATCAGGGAGTCAAAATACCCCAATGGTTCGCAAACGTGATCATGGTGAAAAAGAAAAATGGGAAATGGCGGATGTGTGTAGACTTCACAAATCTGAACAAGGCATGCCCGAAAGACTCATTCCTGCTGCCTCACATTGATCAGCTCATCGACATAACAACAGGGCACGAGCTGTTAAGTTCCTGGACGCCTATTCGGGTTACAACCAGATCCTCATGGAGGAAGAAGACCAGGAAAAAACTACTTTCATCACCCACCAAGGGACGTACTGCTACAGAGTTGTGCCGTTCGGATTGAAAAACGCAGGGACAACATACTAGAGGTTAGTGACCAAAATGTCACAACGACATATTGGTCAAGTTAAAAAGAAAGGAAGACTATATCGACCATTTGAGAGAAGCCTTCAACGACATGAAATTGAACCCCAAGAAATGTGCCTTTGGTGTAACCTAAGGAAAGTTCCTCGTCTTTTTAGTGTCGCAAAGAGGCATCGAGGTCAACCCCGACCAAATCAAGGCTACAGAGGGAATACCAGAAAACTTGACCAGCAAGAAGCAGGTGTAAAAGCTGACCGGTGGTATAGCCGCCCTATCGAGGTTCATCTCACGATCCTCTAATAGATGCCACAAATTCTTCAACGTGATAAAAAAACGGACTCCAATGGAATTCGGAATGCGTCGACGCCCTCAGATAACTAATGGCGTACCTATCTTCGCCCTCGCTGCTTGCTAAGGCGGAACCTGGAGAACGCCTCCTAATCTGCTTAGTTGTGTCCGATGTTGCAGTAAGCGCAGTCCTGGTCCGAGAAAATAAAGGTACGCAATATCCAATCTACTACATTAGCAAGACCTTGGTCGATGCTGAAACGAGGTACCCCACCTCGAGAAGCTAGCCTTGGCTTTGGTCGTAGCTTCACAAAAGCTTAGGCCTTATTTCCAATGTCACCCCACCTCGGTGGTCACGACCTTTCCTCTAAGGAGTATCCTGCACAAAATCGAGCTGTCGGGTAGGTAGGCCAAATAAACCATTGTATTGAGCGAGCACGATATAACCTATCATCCGTAAACAACGATAAAGTCGAAGTATTTGCCGACTTCGTCGTTGACTTTAACGCTAAAATAATGCCCGAGGTCAAAAAAGAAGCGGCTAGTACTTCCCCCAAGACACACGACCTATGGATTCTGTACACCGATTGCACCTCTAACACGTCAGGATCTGGACTGGGACTTGTACTCGACGTCCCGACAGGCAAGATAATTTGCCAGTCCATACGGTGTCCCGATATGACTAACAATAAGGCCGAGTATGAGGCCGTGATTGCAGGGTTAAAATTGGCACTCAAGTATGGAGCACGACGAGTAGTCCAATAATGTGACTCACAACTCGTCATCAACCAAGTCACAGGATTTTTCCAAATCAAGGAAAAAAGGCTACAAAAATATCAGGCTGAGATCTGCAATTTCTATCTGAGTTCGACGAATGCCAGCTTGATCAACTACCTCTAGCGCAGAACGTCGAGGCAGACAGTCTCGCCAAGCTAGTGGCAACCACTAAAAGCATAATAGGAAAAGAGAATGTGGTCACTCTCCTCCACTCATCCATCGACCAAATCAAGGTATACACTATTAACCTAACTTGAGACTGGCGCAACAGTATTGTCACATACCTGCAGGACAGTGTGCTTCCAAACGACAAAAAAAAACCACAAAACTTCGAATGCAAGCAGCCAGGTATAGCATCATCAACAATGACCTGTACAAAAAGACGTATGGAGGCCCTCTAGCGAAATGTTTAGGACCAAACCAGACACGGCGCATCCTAGAAGAGGTCCATGAAGGTCATTGCGGGTCTCACACCGGCAATCGAGCCCTAGTGAGATGTCTCATACGAGCAGGCTACTACTGGCCCACAATGAAAAAGGAAGCGGCTGATTTTGTTACAAAATGCGAACCATGCCTACACCCCCATGATCCACCAAACGGGCGAGCACCTCAACTCAGTAACCTCACCCTCTCCCTTCATCAAATGAGGAATGGATATCGTCGGCTCCCTTCCCGTAGGACGAGGTAATGTATGATTTCTTTTCGTTTTAGCTGACTATTTTTCTAAATAGGTGGTAACAGGAGCGTTCGGCCAAATACACGAACAATAAGTGATTGCCTTTATATGGAGGAACATCGTATGCCGCTTCGGCATTCCCAAAGAAATCAGCTGTGACAACGGACCCTAATTCACCGGAAAGAAGGTCGCCGAGTTCCTCGAAAAATAGCACATCAAAAGAATACTCTCCATACCATATCACCCTGCAGGAAACATGCAAACTAAATCCTCCGACAAGTCGATATTGAATATCATGAAAAAGAAGCTCGAAAATGCCAAGGGACTGTGGCTAGAGTTGCTGCCGGAAGTGCTATCGGCATACCGCACTACGCCAAAGACAAGCACAGGGGAAACACCGAACTCACTAGTCTATGGGACTGATACAGTGATACCGGTCGAGGTCGGATAACCGAGTCTAACATATTCAAATGAGAGTGGGCCAAGAAAAAATGAAAATAGAAGGAAATACCTCAACGAGTCCAAGAACGAAGAGACATGACTTACGTAAGAATGGTAGCCAAAAAATAACAGGTGGAGCGGTAGTATAACAAAAAACCCAAGGTCAGGTCGCTCAAAGTCAGGGACTATGTACTTGTTGCGACCAAACACACTCACGCAAGTATACGTGATCGTCAAGTAATAGAGGAGTGAGTAGAGTATCATTCCCACGAATACTTATGATTACCTTTTGACTAATTCAAACTCAAATAACTTATCGATTCAAGCGATTTCTCACAAAATAGATAATTTCCTAATTTACTACTTAACAACTATAATGAAATACTAGAAATCAACCACAACACTTGAACAATTTCGAATAAAAATCAATAAGAGATGATATTCCAGGGTCACGGGTTAGCTAATAATCGTGTTGCATTCTTGGCTAAAAATGACTAATTGATTTATCTGGATTGTTGATTGACAAGGTTGATATTACTCATAAGAATCTGTTGAGTTCTTACTCGCCTATTCAAGACAAATTAATGCATATATGTCTATGGAATTAAGATTAACAATAATCTTCTTTGGAGGGGGAGCAGTAGTGGAGGACTTCCCCACCCCTTTTCCTTTAGTGACACCGTCACTATCCATAGCAACCTACACACGATAAACACAAAGATGAGAATCAATCAAGAAATTTCGCCTAAGGTCATCGTGAGAGGCAAGATGACCCCACACTTAAAACCGAAGGCTATGTATAATTGAATCATAATAATGGTTCAACGTGCACCAATGTGTCAGCACAAGGCTATAGGTACTTAGACTTCCTATGCCATATAATTCAATTAATCTAACATGGTCGTAACTTAACTATGGTGCAAGCATAACAAAGCTAAAATCTACATTACTGCACTGATTTAGTACACTAACTACGACTTACAAGAGTTTACAACAAGATACAATACCACCAAACACCCCACACTTCGCCAACCTCATATGTAACTACACTCGGCTACTTAGACTTCACCGGCGTTCCAATTTACTCTCTTAAGCAGTTTAGCAAACACCTTGTGGGTATCAATTTTGCTTCTTTTATTTCAACAATGGTGGAACAAGGTGTCCCTCCCAAATTTACATGAAGTAGAGGGAATTATAGTTTACTACTTCAAACACACATTCACAACCAATTTTTGTACCAAATTTCGTGTACAATCAATCCACCCATAATAACATCAAAGTATGTTTAAGAGACCTAGGGGATTTGGGGACTGGGGGAGAAATAGATAAGAAGAGAAACATACCTTTGAGTTTTGAGATTAAAGTGAGCAAGAAAAATTGAGGGCTTGAGAGAGAAGCAAAAAAGAGCAAGAAGAAGAAGAAAAAAATCGGCAGTGTTTGGGTGTTAGACTGAAGGGGGGGGCGGGGGGAGGGGTTAGTTATTTTAATTTAGGTGGGGATTGGGTTTTGGGTATTTGGGTCGGGTTATTTGGGTTTGGTAATTTAAATAATTAGAACCGAAAATAAATTTAGAATAAACATACCTGACCCCCAACCCAGCGCCCCACGCTGTATGCGGCGCACTTTAATATTTTTTTTTAAATTATAAAATCCCGACTATCCGTGCACTCAATACATATATTACACACACCCCGCACCATTCCCACCTAAGTTTTTTGCAACTACAAAGGAAACAAAAAATTAGTCTAATCTAACTAAAAGAAAAAAAGCTAAGCTACAAAAGCAGTAACGAATTGGGTTGCCTCCCAACGAGCGCCTGATTTAACGTCGTGGCACGACTCAACACATTTTTAAGCATCGGCCAAGTCGACCGATGCCTTGTGACGTGCAATGTCACCACCCCAATAATGTTTTATTCTCTGGCCATTTACTAAGAATGTACCACTTGAACTCGTATCACGCAGTTCCACCGCTCCATGAGGCCTCACACTTACCACAACAAAAGGACCTGCCCATTGAGACTTAAGCTTTCGGGGGAAAAGCTTCAACCTCGAATTGAACAAGAGAACTTCTTGAACTGGCTCAAACTCTCGATGTTGGATGTGCTTGTCATGCCACCTCTTTGTCGTCTCTTTATATAGTTTGGCATTTTCATATGCGTGCAATCGGAACTCATCAAGCTCGTTGAATTGCAACAACCTCTTCTCACCAGCTAAGTCCATATCCATATTCAGTTTTGTGATTGCCCAATAGGCTTTGTGTGTCAAGCTCGACGGGCAAGTGGCACGCCTTGCCATAAACTAACTTATACAGAGAAGTACCTATGGGAGTTCTGTATGTAGTTCGATATGCCCATAATGCGTCATCCAACTTCCCGACCTAGTCCTTTCTATTCTCACTTACTGTTTTCTCCAAAATCCGCTTTACCTATCTGTTTGAAACTTCCACTTGACCACTCGTTTGGAGATGATAGGGAGTGGAAACCTTATGCTTAACTCCATACTTTGAAAGAACATTATTCAACAATTTGTTACAGAAGTGAGTCCCTCCGTCTCTTATCAACACTCTTGGAGTCCCAAAATGCGTGAAGATGTGCTTCTTTACAAAGTTCACCACTACCTTTGCATCATTAGTAGGAAGAGCAATGACCTCCACCCACTTAGAAACATAGTCGACCGCCACTAAGATGTACCTGTGACCATTAGAGTATGGAAACGGTCCCATGAAATCAATACCCCAAACATGAAAAAGCTCCATTGCCAAAGTGTTTTGCAAAGGCATCTCGTGCTTCTTTGTGATTATTCCGGTTCTTTGGCATCTGTCACACTATTTAGTAAAGGCATGTGCATCCTTAAACAATTTTGGCTAATAGAATTCTGATTGTAGCGCTTTTTGGATGGTTCTATCCCCACCGTGATGACCTTCGTATGGCGAAGCATGACAATCATGCAATATTACATTCATCTCTTTCTCAGGAACACATCTGCGCACTGCCTATATAAGAATGGTTCATCCCACATGTAGAGCCTCAAATCATGTAGGAATCTTCTTCTATTATCAGGTGTCAATTCTGGTGGCGCCACCCCACTTGCAATAAAATTCACATAATCTGCATACCACGAGGCTTCACCTGAGGTGACTGTTAATAACCGCTCATCAAGAAATATTTCTTTGATTGGTCCTCCTTTAGCTACATGGCTCCGATTTTCTAATCTGGACAACTGATCAGCCACTTGATTCTCTGTCCCTTTTTTATCTCGAATTTCTAAGTCAAATTTTTGCAAGAGGAGGACCCAACAAAACAGCCTCGCCTTGGCGTCTTTCATTTCAAACAAGTATCTGATAGCTGAATAATCTATGTAGACGATGACTTTGGTTCCCACTAGATAGAATCTGAACTTGTCAAACACCCACACCACTGCAAGCAACTCTTTTTCAATAACTGTATAATTCATCTAAGATGGATTCATAGTTTTGCTTGCATAATAAATGGAGTGAAAGATTTTATCCCTCCTTTGCCCCAAAACAACTCCGATTGCTATGTCACTTGCATCGCGCATCAACTCAAATGGATGTGCCCAATCTGGGGCAATGATAATTGGTGCAGTCACCAACCTTCCCTTCAGCTCCTCAAATGCTTTCAGACAAGCATCATCAAACTTGAAGGTGACATCTTTCTCAAGAAGCCTGCACAAAGGAGAAGAAATGTTTGAAAAATCTTTAATGAACCGATGATAAAACCTGCATGTCCCAAGAAAATGCGAGTGCCTTTGACGGATGTCGGTGGGGGCAAAGTTTCAATCGCTTCCACCTTTTCTTTATCCACATGCAAACCATTTTTGGACACCTTGTGCCCTAAGACTATACCTTCACGTACCATGAAATGGCACTTTTCCCAGTTTAGTACCAAGTTTGTCTCTTCACACCTAGAAAACACTTTATCAAGGTTCTTTAAACAATTATCAAAAGAACACCCAAACACAGAAAAATCATTCATGAACACTTCTAAAAATCTTTCAATCATGTCAGTAAAAATAACCATCATACACCTTTGAAAAGTCGCAGGTGCATTACAGAGACCAAATGGAATTCTCTTGAACGCATACGTGCCATAGGGACACATAAATGTGGTTTTCTCTTGGTCCTCTAGGGCTATAGAAATCTGATTATACCTTGAATAACCATCTAGGAAACAATAGTATTCCTGGCCAGCTAATCTATCAAGAATTTGGTCAATAAAGGGTATGGGAAAGTATTCCTTTCGGGTGTCATAGTTCAATTTTGTATAATCAATGCAAATTCTCCACCCAGTGACATTTCTTGTAGGAATCAAGTCATTATATCATTGAACACTACGGTCATCCCCCCTTTATTGGGCACACATTGGACGGGGATTACCAATTTGCTATCAGAGATTGGAAATAACATACTTGCATCAATCCACTTAATCACTTCTTTTCTTACCACCTCTTTCATGATTGGATTTATTCGGATTTGTTGCTCTACACTTGGCTTTTTTCTATCCTGCATGTGGATTTTATGAATGCAGAAAGATGGACTAATGCCTTTAATGTCAGACATCGTCCACCCAATTGCTCGTTTGTGCTCACGTAGCACTCTTAGCAACTTTTCTCCTGCAGTTTAGACAAGTAAGAAGAAACAATAATAGGTAAAGTGTCAGAACTACCCAAATAAGCATATTGAACGTGAGGGGGTAGTGGTTTAAGCTCCAATTTTGGAGCTTCTTCAATTGATGGCTTTGGAGGAGGCCCACTTGGCCTATTCAAGGGCTCAAAAGGGTGTATTCCCTGCATGTAAGCACATGATGCATCTAGGATATTCATCATTTCCTCAACCTCTTCATCAATCTCCAAGATATAGAACAACATGAGTCCTTTCTCTAGGGAATCGTCTAGATATACACTTGTGTCAAGAAGTTTCTCATCCACCTCCATAACATATATCATAGAAAGCTCCTCATAGTGGTGAGGAAGTTGGATCGCTTTGTAGACATTAAAGACTGCTTCCTCGTTGTCCACCCTCATAATCATTTTCCCTCTCTCACTTTATTAATTGCATCACCAGTAGCTAAGAGAGGTCGTCCCAATATGATTGGAACTTGTTCATCAAATTCAAAATCTAGGATAATGAAGTCAGCTGGGAAGATGAATTTCCCAATTTGCAGCAACACATCTTCAATCACTCCTTCAGGGTAGGATATGGACCTATCAGCTAATTGCAACATCACAGTGGTTGGTCTTGGAGCTCCCATGCCCTATTGTTTGAACAAGGACAAGGGCATCTGATTTATTCTCGCCCCCAAATCACAAAGAGCACGATCCACATCAATATTACCAATTCGCACATGGTGAAGCTTCCAGGATCCTTAAGCTTTTGAGGGAGCTCGTTTTGGACCCTTGAAGTGCACTCCTCAGTAAGTGCAACTGTCTCAAACTCAGTCAATTTCCTCTTGTGAGCCACTATATCTTTTATGTACTTAGAATACTTTGGAATTTCACGAAGTACATCCACCAATGGAATATTCAATTGAACATGCCTCAACATAGAGAGAAATTTGTGAACATGCGATCATCATTCTTTTTATGCAATCTCTAGGAAAAAGGTGGTGGTGGCCTTGCAGCCTCCACTAGCTTTGAACTTGCATCATTTTTCTTTGACTCGTGTATTGACTTAGGGATCAGCTCCCCCTCAGGTATAGGCTTTTACTTTATCTTCTTTGGCACTTCCTCTAGTTCCCTCTCGTTACTGAGTGTAACTGCATTAACTTGAGGGTTCTTCTTTGTATCACTGGGAAGAGTGCCTGCAAGTCTAGTATTTTGATTTGCTGCTAACTGTCCCATTTGCCTCTCAAGATTTTTAAAATCGGTCCTGATCTGTTGATTGTCAAGCAAAAACTTCTTCAGTACGTCATTCGTACTCTCTTCTATTTGTTGGGGTGGCTTCTAAGGCTGATTCAAATTTCCTTGGGGCCTATAATGATTTCGATTCTATTGATTTCTGCCCCATGAGAAGTTAGGATGATTCTTCCAATTTGGCTTGTATGTGTTCCCATATTGTGCATGTTGATTCATCTGACCTCTACTCTATTTTCCCACATAGTATATATATTCAGGATTCGTGGGGCTCATGTCACTCATATGACTGTCACCACATAGTTCGCAACAAATAGACATCTGATGTACATGTTGCACCTATTGTGTTTGTTGCATTTTCATTCTATTCATATGATTTGCCAATTTTGCAATATCTGCTCTCATGGATGAGAAGTCATCAAGCTCATTATGATCATTAGCAGTGAAGTTATTTAGCAAGAGATAAATTTCACTGTACGGCCTCACCATGCAACTACCCCCACAAGCTGAATCAAGATTCATCTTTGATGCCTCGTCTATCCCATCAACAAAAGTGTGACCCAATACCTCATCAGTCTGATAATGATGGTGGAAGTCTCTGAGTATCTTTTTGTATCTTTCCCAAGCTTGACGAAGTGTCTCGCCATCCCGTTGTTGGAACCCAAGAATTTGGCTCCTCAGCGATTTTGTCTTCTTAGTGGGGAAAAACTTGATTAAGAATTTCCTTGCTAAATCATCCTAAGTGCGAATTGAGTTCGCGGGCTCCTTTTGCAACCATTCCTTAGCTTTCCCCAATAGTGAAAAGGGAAATAATGTAAGCATGACATAGTCCTTGGAAACGTTCGGATAATTGTAAGTGTTTGTAATTTCCAGGAAGTTCTGAATGTGCTTCTGCGGGTCTTCATGAGATAGACCACATATTGACCTGTGGAATGAATCAGCTGTACCATGTACATTTTAAGTTCAAAATGCCCCGTGATATTAGGCTTCACAATAGCCTGAGTCATATTAGCAAGATTGGGCCTTGAGGCTTCTATCACCGGACGCTCTTCATTACCTTCCATCTCTATTGGTTTTGGTTGAACTACGATGTCCAAATCTCTTTCTATTCTAGTTCTATCTTCGACTTCCTTCCTCACTCTATGAAGTGTGTCCGTTCAATTTCTGGATCAAAAGGAAGGAGGTTGTTTGCGCTTCTACTCCTCCGCATTCAAGAGAAGAGCCCGCGTTAACACAAACAAGGAAAACTGAAAATTAAAACATGAACAAATAACTAATAAAAGCTTAATTCAACCAAGTAGCTAATTTCTAAGTCCTCGGCAACGACGCCAAAAACTTGTTGCGACCAAACACACTCACACAAGTATACGTGGTCGTCAAGTAATAGAGTATTGAGTAGAGTATCATTCCCACGAAGACATATGATCAACTTTTGACTAAATCAAACTCAAATAACTTATCGATTCAAGCGATTTCTCCCAAAATAGATAATTTCCTAATTTACAACCTAACATTATCAAGTAATGAAATACTAGAAATCAACCACAACACTTGAACAATTTCGAATAACAATCAATAGGAGACGATATTCCAGAGTCACAGGTTAGCTAACAATCATGTTGCGTTCTTGGCTTAAAATGACTAAATGATTTATCTATATTGTTGATTGACAAGGTTGATATTACTCATAAGAATCTGTCGAGTTCTTACTCGCCTATTCAAGCCAACTTAATGCCTATATGTCTATGGGATTAAGATTAACAAGAATGTATTTACACTTCCTGTATTTCAACCAAGCAAGGCAATTAGGTATATTTCTATCCTAACTACGAATCAGTTCCGCGATGCCCGGTTTCAAGAACCTTCTATATTTAATTCTATATGCAATCTAGAATTCCCACTTTCGAGTTCAACTCTAGATTCGTAGATAGTATTTAACTGTTAGCTATTCAACAAAATAATTAAAAACAGAATTAAATAAATAATCCAATATGATAAAATAAACTTCGTCAAATTAAACTTCAAACATCAACATTCAATTATCACCCATGACTCTAGAACAATAAGGTTTTTAACCACTCATGTTCATACAATCATCAAAATTAATGTTTTCAAACATAAAAGTAATGAATACAAGAGGAAGAATGGAAGAATTGCTCAAATCCATGCTCCCGAGTGTTTCATATTTTTGTTCTTCTCTCAAAGTCACGTCCTCCCCTTCAAAATAGGTTTAGGTTGGCTTTTATATGAGTTGGGGGCGTCTAGGGTTCGAAATAATCGAGTCCTAGTCGAAAAAGGCCACTTTCCCTACTTGAGCGTCCAGGGCAGCGTGGGGCTCTGGCCCTGGTGCTCAGATTTTATACATGCTGTAAAGTGCGCCACTGGCAGCGCCCCACGCTGCTTGTGGCCCTCAAATTCCATTTTTTTTCCTTTTTGTCCTGATTTCATTCCAATTCACGCCCTTTCATCCCAAATTGCATCCGAATTATCCTTACACATAGAAATACCACAAATTAGCATAAATAATCATATTAAACATCTCAAATCGTTGAGACATGGGCAAAATGTGAGGGTGTATATATATATATATATCAAAATATGCATACATTAAGTCGATTGTCAGTACTCAAGGCCAAAACACAGGCGAGCAAGGATCCACGTGAAGGCAAACTGGGGACAAATTGGGACGACCCATAAAAAATCACGGCGGCAGTAAAAAAGGGTCTTTCCAACTAAAAAACAATGGAAGGAAAATTACTACCAAACAATTGAAACGTCGCCCACCTCAAATACTTCAACCTTTAAGGATAGACGTCTTCCAAGTCGTACTCTTTTTCCCTCACCCGAGTTTTGTACCACTTGGGTTTTCTCAGGAAGGTTTTTAATGAGGCGACAGAGAGGGCATCTCGAAGTTAAGTATAAGTTCATCGCTCGACCTCTCAACTACTTCTCCAGGTCGACCAATGAAGGGACAAGATAGACTAGGACTTCTCCAATGTATGTATAAGCAGAGCAAAAACATGTAAAATTCTCCAATGAATGTATAAACAAAGAGAATATGCAAAAACACGACATTCACATGTCTCCACCAAATTTAAACATTACGCCAATCAAGGAAATAACGTTCGACCTCGTTCGAATTAATCACAAGTAACATTCGACCTCGCTCGAATCAACTCTCATTCGACCTTGTTCTAATTAATCAAGAGTAACATTTGACCTCGCTTGAATCAACTCTCGTTCGAATAAATTAAAAGTCAACATTTGATCTTGCTCTAATCGACTTACATTCAACATCGTTCGAATTAATTAAAAGGCGATATTCGACCTCGCTCGAATCGTACTCATATCTGACCTCGTTTGAATTAATTAAAAGTCGACATTCGACCTCGCTTGAATCGACTCATATTCGACCTCATTCGAACTAATTACAAGCCAACATTCGACCTTGCTCGAATCGACTTACATTCGACCTCGTTCGAATTAATTAAGAGTCAACATTCGACCTCACTCGAATTGGCTCGTATTCAACCTCACTCATATTAATTGAGCAACAATTCGTCCTCATAAGAGCTCAACTTACAGTCGGCCTAACTTGAATTATAATCAAAGCAGTCAATTGAGGAAAACATTCGAAGAAAAAACAAGAAACTCAGAAATGGACATTAAAAAGTATTATTCTTAAAGGTATCTTATAAGGGCCGAACAGACGCCCACAAAATAAAAGAAAAAATATCAACAAAAGTACGAAACAAATACACTACGCAACATCACCCTCATCTTCGTCACCACCAGCGCCCTCGCCATCAGAGTATTCATCATCATACCAAGCACCTGGCTCAAGCCCGTCTAAATCGTCTTCATCATCACCCTCCCCGAGCGTACCAGGATCGTAGCCATAAGCATCCCGAGCTGCACGTGCCTTAACACGAGCGTCCTTAAATACAGCCTCAGAAACTTTCCCGGCCGTTATCAATCCCCTGAATATGTCTAGGTGAGACTCAGCATGAATCCACTTCTCGTACAAATCCCGTGGAACATCGGGATAAGTGGAAACATGAGATGAAGATGGTTGATCCAGTAGCTAAACCTTTTCGGCCTTAAGGACGACAATCTGCTCTTTTAGGTCCGAAACCTTTGTCTCTAGACCACCAATCTGTTCTTCAAGTCTCGCCTCCTTAAGCACAGCCGTCTCCAATTCATTTGGCCGCTCATATTTGAGGACACGGATGAAATCCTCTAATGCTGCTTCTTTTGCCAAAGCTTCCGTTCTAGCTTCCTCGGCTCTCCCCAACTCCACCGCTTTTCTGGCCAACTCATCACTCAAGGTGTTGGCTCTAGCTGAGCTCTGCTCAAGCTCGGCCCGCAGGGATTCCACCTGAGCCTGAAGGTCGACACACTCATCCACAACCCTTTTGCTCACCTCGAGCTCATTCTCCTTGACTCTCAGCACTCCTTCGAGCTCGCTACACCTACCGATGACTCTCACGAGCTCATCGTCCTTCTGCTTCAGCTCATCCCTAAGAGATTGGAACTGATCATCCGCATCGAGTAAGCATCACAACGCGCGATGCTTGGTACAATACTCCCTATACTTGGACTCTATTCTTTTAAAGAGAGCCTTCTTCTTCTCTTCTCAACGGGCGCACTCGATCTCCAGATTGAGAGTTTGGTAAATAGATAGAAAGCAGTCAGCAAAGACGAACAAGTAAAGAAAAGGAAAAAAGGATACGAGAACACGAAAGGGCAAAAAATTTACTCTCAGGGCTATTCCAGATATGCCTAACGATAGGTCGGCTTCCTTAAATATATGTAAGGTCTTATTCTCGGCGCCAGTGCAAAGTGGAACCAAAAAGGGGGACCATGCTCTTTGAGTTCGTTAGTAAGTTGTAGTCCAAGGGAATGACGATGTTTCGGGTAGATCCCCCCGTTCTCACCTCTACCCAAGTGAACCCTTCATCGAACATCTGTACCTCCTCAAGGTCTATGTCAGAACCGGACCCATCATTGTCCACGACCACATTCTTTCCTTTCCCCCTGGTGGACGAAGATACGACCTCTGCTGCCTCCGACCGCCCTTCTTCAATGCGACCCCTGCTGCCTCTGATCGCTTTCCTTCTGCGGTTACCTCTGGAAGGGGAACAATCTCTGCAACTGAAGGGGGCACAAAATCCACGCCCAAAACAACTCCACTCTCGTTGGCCCTTCGTTCTTCGTGCAACCATGGCCCGCTCGTGATCGTCCCCCGTTGGCCCTTCGTTCTCCGTAACCACACCGACAACCTCCACTCTCCGCCTTTTCAGCGAAGCCACATTCTCCTAACCTGGTGAAGACTCGTCTACTAGATGCAATATTGGGAAGGCTGGAGTCTCCAGTGATGGAGCAATCACCCGACGACTAGGCCTACGCGAAGCTGGAGTCTGAGAAGAAGTGGTCTGTACGGGCTCACCCTCAATCAAAGCGAGTAGTGACCCGGTCGAGGCACCCGGCTGTGGAAAAGCGGGAACAAGAGCCTTCGCCTTTTTTGGAGCTCTCCAACCTAATGACAAAGAAAAAACTGCGTAAGTAAAAAAGAGGACAATATTGAGGTTGAAGTAGTTAAAGATGGGGATCTGGCTTACCGGTCGAAGAAGGCTTAGGTCCAAATTTCTTGTTGAACGAAAACCAGTCACGGATCCCGACCGTGTGGGGAAAGATTTGGTCCACCCACTCGCGAATATCGACAACCAATGTAGGAGTATGCTTCTCGGCTACACGAAAAGAAATAAGAATGATCAAGTCACAAAAAAAAAGGAAACATACTTCAATCAGCGAAAACACCTACGGGAAAAGTTCCACGCCTCAGGGCTCGTCACCACGTGCTCGGTTTTAATAAAAAAGAAGTTGACCCAAAATTGATGATTTACCTTATCGTCCATTCCTGTCACCAGCCTCTTGGTCCCGCGGTGGCGAACATGTATTTTCGTTCCCCTGTGAAAGCTTGGCGCGAAGAGATGCAACAAATGACGGATAGAAATCCCACAACCGGCCAGATCCGTGAACTTTGTTAGAATAAGGAAGAGCTTATAAATTTAAGGGGAGAGTTGGGACATACATATGCCGTAGTAGTGGCAGAATTCCTCCGCTAACAAATAAAGAGGGAGAGAGTAACCCACTTGGAACGGGTATGCATAAAACGCGCAATACCCGGGATGATGAATCTAGATCATGTCGTTCCCAGCTTGGACCAGGTCAATGTGAGCGGGGATGTTATATTTGGTCCTGAGTGTGGCAATTTGGGCTGCTCCCATCTCGGATTGCACGGGCTTGAGTTCATCCGCAGGTAACTTCGAAAAATTTGATTTGGAGCTTGGGTTACGAGGAATGACTTTTTCCACAGTAGGGAAGCTTTCATCCTCCACAACAGTGGCCTCCCCTTCGTCAGAGGGCATGGCCACTGACAATGAAACTAGGTCTGAGGTCATCTCAGGGTTAGAAGATGAGCTAGCCATCTTTTGCTAATATGTATACGATAGAACCGAAAGTATAGAAGAAGTGGTGATGGTGGAAGTTGCAGAAATATGAACGTAGGAAGAAGAAGAAGAAACAATGTGCATGTTAGAAAGATCAGAGAGTGTAAAGTTTTCTCCAAAGGGATTCCCCCTGTTATTTATAGAAAACAACGACGCTCGTATCGATGTACACAACTTTCAAAAGCACTAGAATCTAAACGACAGGGACACAAGGAATGATGCAACACATTGGGAAGATGTGTAATAATGACGCATACGACTGTGACATCACTCTGAACCAACCTCATTGACCGCAACTCTCGGAGAGACAAGTCATCATCTCGGCAACGATCACCATTACTCGATGTCCTCGTTCGAATTTCTCAAAACTGCGACTGATGAAGTCCGCTCATTGAGGTTGACCATAAGACGACCTAAATAAGCGAAGGGACTAACTGTATGGGTCAAAATTTGACTGAGGAAATTCTTCATGAAGAGGTTATCAAGTGTGAAAATTGTACCTCATCATGCACGACTAGGTCGAAGTCGATCGGGTGTTGACAAGATTTGTTACACCCCATGTTTTCGTACGTGAGAGTACATCGTAAGTCAATTGATGTAAGCTCAGAAATAAGATTCTATTTGATGGAATATCAAGTAAGTTAATCATGTTACGTTGGAGGTTACAAATATTTAGGATCATAAATAACGAGTACTAAGAAGGTTGGAAAGCTTAGAAGCTAAACCAATTGAAGAAAATAAGTTTCGTCGAAAGTCGACGAGTTGGGAATGTTATAACATGTACTTTAGGGTGAGACTATGGTTCATTACATGATAAGGAGGTTATGCTATGAGTTAATTTTTATCGTATTATAGTTGTGTTCTACGTTTTTAAGTAAAGCAAGTTGTGGAACAAAAGTTGGCAAAGGTCTTCACAAGTTACATTCATAATGTGTTGAAAATTAGGTCTAATGTAACTGCTATGTTCTCTCAATATACTTGGAATTAGGGGATGATATACCTACCAAATTGAATATCTATGAGTCTAGATTACAACTCATTAAACCGTTCGTCTATACGAGGTCGTAGTAGAGGGATATTCGTGTTTTAGCGAGACTGTGCCAAGTAGCTCTCTATGGGACCCACATAGGCGGTTTA